>VZTH01010714.1:460742-503162 GCA_013397815.1 Aleadryas rufinucha
AAGGAGACAGAGAATAATGGGATTGATGGTTTGAAACTATTGCAGTTTTAATGACTTCTCTTTACTGATCCTGTGCTGTGAACAACGCTGGGGGTGAGCTTCTCCTCTGATCATTACTAATTAAAGTATTACATAATTATGCTGGGATTAATTAGGCGTTCCCATCCTCACAGCACTATTGCAGTTACACTGTTTTGACGAGGGGCAGAGTAAGGTAGGAGTGAAGGAGGGTCAGGGACAAAATGTTTAATGTTTAAAAATTGTTGTGCTTTTAAAAACATTATCCCAAGTGCACCACACACTCAACTGTGATATAGAATGGTATGTGGCAGCATAAATGATGTAGCAGTATGAACCCATAGACTAGGTAGGCACCACCATACGGTCACATGGACCAGTCTGGGAACCACTGATGCATGGGTACAGGATCTTAAGTATAAAACCCTTCAGAAAAATGCCAGAGAGGAAGATTAGAGGCAAGAAGTTACTATGAGGAAAAAGAAAAAGGGGTTGACCACACTTCCTTTTGTATAACACACATATTATACAGAAAATGGGGGGAGAAGAGTGACAGATGCCTCTTTGAGACCTAGATTTCACTTGCTGGCAAGTCTGCAGGGGTTTTCAAGACTTGAGGGGACAAAGCCCTGAGCAACTTGCCTGGAATTAAGTGTTGACCCTATTTTACATAGGAAGCTAGATGAGAGACCTCCTAAAGTCCCTTCCCACATGAAAGATTTCTAAACTCCATCAAGGAGACAAAGGACACTAGAGAGAATCTAAACTAAGCAATTTGATGAGTATTCAAACAGTCAATAAAGCCACATTTATTTGATTTGTTTTCTTTCAATAACTGCAGTACCAGAGCAGACATAGCATGCAGCTGAATACAACACACAAGGTGAAGCTACAATTGAAAAGTTCAAGACTTTATTTTAAACAGTGATGTTTCTTTCTTTTTACAAAATGTTCCAGACTGTACAATACATCAACATTTTTCTAATGTAGGAGTTTATTTTAATTATGTAACCATTTCCACTTGTTCAGTTTTGAGGTAGGGATACATACATTTCCAGCCAGTAATTTTAAAAAACACTTAAGCCCTTCCCACTATAATTCAAACACAAAAGCAATGCACAAGAACACAATGTCTGTTTTTCCACTATTCATTTTTCAGATAAAGTAGAAGTCATGTCATGGCCTATAAAAGTTGGCCCATTAATCCCATGAAAAAATCATGAAAAGATCAGCATCAATATCATGGAGGTACATCCTCTAAGGCAGCATTTCCAGAAGGAGATTCCTCTGCCCCAGAAGCAGAGCTGTCAGGCAGAGGAATAGAGGCATCTATTTCCAAGGTGTCCTGCTTCTCCAGGTCACATTTCAGGTCAGAATTTCCTTTGCCACTCACCTCTCCCTCTGAGTCTTCAGTCAATTTATCTTGGGCCTGAGCTGACTCCTCAGAATCATCCTTTTCATGCAGAAAACTGCAAATCATATTAGGCCTGCTGTAGGAAAAATCTCTGTCCTTGATCTGTAACCACTCTACTCCACCTGATGCAAAGAAGGAAAATTCTACTAGTGACAAAAGCAGTTAACAGCAGTTTTTTTCGTAGTTTAAGTTCACTGTTATTAAGGCTGAGCCTGACCAAGATCTAAGTAAAAGAACCACTTAGGATAGAAAGATGTGTTTGTCCCTCTCCTATTACTTTTCACATACTCATTTACTACTTTTCATAGTCAGAAATACAATGCAGGACTAAAAAGATCTTTGCTCTGATTCAGTATGGCAGTTCCTGTTGTCTTTAGGTGTCTGATGTCACCCTTACACTCTTAAAATAACTTAAACATAAATCAAAATGCAGAATGCAATGAAGAGAGTAGAATGTTTGTTCACCTAAATATTAGACCCTCTGGAAATAGGTAATGGCAACAGAGAGAGGACACAAGTTCCTGCACTCTCTTTAACTCAATTTTAACAACAAGTTGAAACAACAGGTTGAAACCAACCCCAAACAGAAATGGGATTCCAATCCCTTTCGATTTTTACTCAGTACATGTTGCCAATTCACAAGTTGTTGTAATTACTTTGTATGCACAAGTTACATTTCTGTCACCACACAGAAACAAAGTGGTTTTCAGTAATTATCATCAGTGCCGCTGCTCCAGAAAAAAAAAAAGTCTTGATAGTAAACAAAATATTCTCTAGTATCAATTTAATATTACCTAATATTATAATATTAATATTATTAATATTATACTATTACAATAATAGTTTCAGTTTAATATTACATAATTAATTCTATGAAGAGAAATGGTACACGGTGTTGATAAGAATGCTAATGTTTGGTCAGATTCTAGATGACATTTCATTTCATACCTCCTATGGCCAGTGTCCAGCTGACTGCTCATATTTAAGGTAAAATGGCAATATATTCTTAAAATATGAAGCAGTAACACTGACTTGAGTGAAAAAAAACAGCTAAAAGCAGTAGGATAGTTCTAATGAATACTGCTATATATAGTAGGACACTCAATGTTATGTAAAGTACTGACTTCTGTACAAAAAAATAAATAAAGCAAACATATGAGCCCTGAGTTCTGCCTACAGAATGAAAATCAATATGAATGGTCTTCTGGGTATGTCTTTGCAAGAATTTAAATTAATTTCCATTTAACTGTAAATTCAGTAAGTACAGTTCAGTTCTAGTACATACAACATGGAACTTCTTACTAAGGATATTATAGCTTTCCAATAATTACAGAGACTCAGAAAGTCATTAGAAAAAATGATGGAAGCAGGAAAAAACAAAATCAACAAAGAGCTACTAAACAGCACCTCTGATTTTAAAACTTTTACATGACCGAAGAACATACCAAGGAGACCAGTATATGTTTGCCCTGCTCTCACACTTCTTTGTAGGAATCTCCTACTAGCCATTTCTGGAGGCAGCATTAAATGCAGAAATGTATTTAATTTTTTTAATTTAAATATACACATTGGTGCCTAAAGAAGAAAGTTCCTTTAACTTCCTGCATGCTCTTGAATCAAACATTTAATAAAGGCTGACACTCCCAAGCATAATCCACCCATGTCGACATGCATAAGGGCAGAAGCACTCACCAACGTTCTCTTCTCCTTCCTTCTTTTCTGTCAGAAGGGTCCGTGTCATGTTCAACTTCTTCACTGTGTGGCACTTGTATTTCAGCTGTACTTTTTGGTTGCCTTCTGCATCTACTAAGAAGAGAGAAGAAAAAACAATACCCAAATCCCAAACATTTTAGTGAATTCCACTAGCAACTGAAATAAGATAAATATTTTTAAACCTCCCCAGCTACTGAAATGAACAGAACATCAAATCACAACAATTACCTTGCTCTGTGTTTTCTTCAAAAAGCACACAGGTTCCCAAGGTATCTATGAAAAACAAAGACAGAAAGTTTTAGAGACTAATTTATATCAGCTGAAGGTACTGTGCTCACTGGCCCAGCTGTGGGAATGTTCTGACTTCCAGCCCGTCACAGAGGCCCCGCACTGGTAAGGACCTCAGGAACAGATGGGAGTATCACAGTCACTGGAATTCACTACAAGAGGGGATCCCAGACCATTTTCTTCCAGACCACTGTTGTCACCACAGGGCAGATGAGAGAACTACAGACTGCACAACATGTCAGTCCTGCTTACACAGGGGACAACAAGCATTTTAAGGCACTTTATATCCCACATTTTTGTCTGCAGTAATACTAGCTGATGCACCCCAGAGTCAGCTTCCAGGCAGACTTTCCTGGAAGTACTATGGATGCATGGTTAATTTAGCAGTGAACTCAGACTGCTGGTGCTCTACATAGTGTTGTACAACCACCCACAACTTCAGCATCTCACAGGACCAATTGCAGTAAAACTAACTGATGTTAAGAAGGTTCTTTGGTGACATGAAAAGGGAGAGATTGTATTCACACAATTTTTCCTACCTTCATATTCTCCTGCAAATACATATCTGTCCACTTGTAAAATGGGCCTCTCTGTCTCTATTCCCTACAAAAAAAAGGACAAAATTGCACAGATGTCAGGTCTGTATTGCCCAGGTAAATTTCTCACTGTAAGACCAACAAAGACAGACATAGCAGAATCCAGATTACATCAATTCCTCATCATACATGGTCCTTTAAGTATATTAAATTCAAAAATAAACCAGATAATACTCTTTTAGTAATCAGAGTAAAACCTAGTATAGAACTGTATAGAAAATGCTCTAGTATATTAAAATAAATTTAGATCAAACTGCAGCCAATGGTCTAAGTTAAAGTGCTGTTATTTCCTCTAGGAAATTAATGTAACCTCCATTTCAAATTTAAAAAATGTGTTTGTATGAAGATGATGTTATTTTCTAAGCTTCAATTAATGCAAGTTCTGGAAAGCAGAATAACTTTCAAATTGGAAAATACACAAGGTGAAGAAGTCCAGCATAAGGCATTACATCAGCACCAGAAGTGCCACTGCAGGGTCATAGAAGCTTCTGTGATTACTGTGCACCTATGTTGTGAAGGAGTTGGAAATTGTTGCTATTTTATTTTTTTAAACAAGTAGTGGAAGAGTAGGGAAGCACTTCTATCAGCTCATTCCCTTCCTCTACAGCACAGGTTTTCCAAATACACAGGCCAGGATCCCATTATTCTTATGTAAGATAAACCTATATACTGTATTTTGATAACAATCAATGTCTGAACAGAACACACTAATTAAGGCAAAATTACTTTGAATAGTACCTTGTGAACATCAGAATTATTCAGGACATGAAGACAAGCACATGCTAGAAGTTTTGAAGATGAGTCATTATGTGGTAAATTGCATAAAATACATAATATCACACAGGTTAATATGAATTTGTGCAATTTTCCTCTTAGATATTTCTGTGTTTCAAAAGTGCAAGATCAACAAGATTTAAGCTTTGGGATTCTCTTCTGCATAAATTGAGAATGCCAATAACATTAAGCTAACATAAAGAACATATTTTTGTGATGGTTGGTTTTTGGGTTTTTTTTTGGTTGTTTTTTTGTTTGTTTGTGGGGTTTTTTGGTTTTTTTTTAATAAATAAATAAAAATTATAACACATCAGTACTAAGCAATAGCATTTTGGGGTTTTATATTCAAAATTTTATTTCTTTGGTTGATTTGCATTCCTTTGTGGATTATGCAGAATTGGAGACTGTCTTCCCCTTATGTGACCAGCATCACAGAAAACTTGCCAAACAGAGTAACACAAAGAAGAACCGTTAATGAAGGCTTTAACAACAGTTGCCCCTTACGAAAGGTGTCAAGGAATGCTTCTCTGAGACGTGAACGCAAGTAGACTTGGATACAAGTAGGACACAGTATGGATACTTTAATCTTTTACTAGTAACATTACGAGGGAATATCAAAGTACAACATTTAAAAGAATTCCACCAGCAGTACTGAAGTATCTGTAGCCATTCAGCCACCAGTAGCGAATCATACATGTAACAAGTTTCAAGAGAATTAGGTCAGATCAAGGAAGGAACCCTGCTTATAAAAGTATATCCATCAGAAGATGAATATTTAATGAATTTTGATTGTATTTCTACTTTTGAGACATTCAGAATTGACTTTACCACTCACATATATTCTGATCAGTGGCAAACTCAGATGTTCTCTTCCATCTTTTCCGTTTATAGTAAAGGTCTGCTTTCAGAAAGTGTTTGCAAATCAGTAGTACTTGTACTATCTATACAGCTCTCATAGTCCACATAGGTTTTGAAGAGCAAATAAAATCTGTCCTATACAGATAAGGTGATTAAAAAACTCAAAAGGAACAGGACAGGGAAATCAGATTCCTACAATAACCTCGTAGTGAAGCAAACAATATCCAAAACTGTTTACCAGATGCTTAATACCCAGTTATCCTTTACAAGACTTGAACTTGTGAGGACACATCTGCAAAAAACCCCACTGTAAATACAGTGCAAATCTTAAATATTTTGCTTTACCTGTCAGCTGTATTCCAGTTATTTGAAGAAGTGTGATTAACAATTTTTTTTAATGTGTGAAATACATAATTTAAAAAACTTAGAAGGCAAAATCAGAACAGTTACTGGTCCAAGCTTATATATACTTCTGAAAAAGTTTCCTTATGTTTACACAATAATATATTCAAAGACTTTATGCTGTTTCTGAAAGAGAACCCACACCATGCAGCCAAATACAGCACACATAATTCTCTATCAAAGATTTGATCTAATGTTGTCAACATCAAGAAATTCAGAAGCAGCCTCAGTCCCTTGTTCACATCTGTAATAACTTACCCCTTTCCTATTGTGCTGTAATCACTCACCAAAATCTTGCACTTGTTTTCACATCTTTCTAAGAAGTCTGAATCAATAATTCCTGATAGCTCAACCATGACCAGTTGCTCCTACAAGAAAAGTTGATAATGTACAGCTATAATAGATATAACAGAACTCAGGAAAAAAAAAAAGGCCCCCATGAAAGCAATCTACACCAATAAGAACGGCATACAAAGACCCAGACTTTCAGGATAAACAAACCCCAAATTGGAGTTATGCTGCATTTTCTCAAGAGACAGAACTCTTGTAACATGCAGGGGAAATGTAGTGACCTGCTACTCCATAAGACACCTGTTTCACACCTGAATTTCCTGGCCTTTTCTTCCTACCTAGGAATGGGGGAGCACTTTTTTCACCGTTGAAAAATGAGCAGTGATATGGCTGCGAGGAGACCCTACAGCACCTTCCAGTACCTAAAGGGGGTCTACAAGAGAGCTGGTGAGAGACTTCTTACAAGGGCCTGTAGTGACAGGACAAGGGGTAACAGATCGAGAGTGGGTTTAGATTAGATATTGAAATTTTCATTAATGAAAATTATTTTTTTTTCTGAGGGGGGTGTGTGGCACTGGAACGGGTTGCCCAGAGAAGCTGCGGATGCCCCATGCCTGGAAGTATTCAAGACTAGGTTGGATGGGGCTTTAAGCAACCTGGACTAGTGGAAGGTGTCCCTTGCCCATGGCACGGGGTTGGAACCAGATGATTTTTAAAGGCCCTTCCAACCCCAGCCTTTCTCTGATTGTGATTTTATGGCGACAGGAAGCAACAGAAACTGGAAGATCGCTTTCTGACCACGCAGTTTTCCGGGAAGCCGGCAGCAGGACAGCCAGACGCACACAGCTCTGGGTACGGGACCGCTGTGGGCACTGAGAAACCCGCCGGCCCCAGGGAAACGCGTTCGGTCCGTGCTCGGCCCCTCTCCCTGCCTGCCCCGCCGGCCGGGCGGAGCGGGGCCGGGCCACGCCCCGCAGGGGCCGGACCCTTCCCCCAGGGCTGGGGAGCGCCCCGGTGTCGGCGTCCACCAACCTCCACCTCNGCTCGTCCCTCAGAGCCGCGCCGTGCCACCGAGCGGCCCCGGCCTCCGCTCCGTGCTGAAAAACAAAACTGTGAGTTGCTTTTCGGCACTCCCGAACGCTCTGCAAGTTGTTCTTCAATCTCAGATGTGGTACCGGAAAATGGGGATCCCTAAAATATCATCTTCCCTCCCCACCTTTTTTTTTAAAAAAGGGCTACCAGACACATTATCAACAAAAATAATGCCCTCCTTCTGGTACAGACCATTAGTTTAGAAAGCTTTTATTAAATGATAAAATATACAGTTAGTTTCTCCCACTTCTGTCCTTCGCATGACTCTTTCTTATCTTGACAGGTTCAAATACCCCCCATCAAATGCATCCCTCTGACCACGGTTTCTGAGATAACGTCTTAATTTATAAGTGCAGGATATTGTTGTCCACAAAAATCGGATTTGTTTCCCAGTGTGCAACAATAATTACAATACAAGCCAATAACTACACACTCGAGAGAGACATTGATTATTTTATTTCCGAGTTCTGCAAGCCTGGGTGTCCAGCGGAATTCCACAAATCAAGCACAACAACTATCAAAACCTTTTACTATTCATACATTTCTGCAAACGGGAATTAGCGTTCATTGGCTACAAGTTACATAGTTCTCATATTAATTAGTGTTCTGTCTTATGTTGGTTAATGGTTCTCTCGCTTCTCATGCTAATCAGTCCCATGGTGTTTCTCTTCTTTTGGGCTGATGGGTTTTTGGGTCAATGAGTCGGTGGTTGGGATCTCCCCCTGCAGAATTACCTTTTACCCAGTCAGAGATGATTCAGCACAGTTGCTGGGTAAGGTTTATTAGTTTCTTCCTTATCTTGGGGGTTCTGCCCAATGCCCTTGTGGCCTGTAAATTCTGCATTCTTTGTGTCCACTATCAGTGGTACATCCTTCTTCCCAATTTTGTTAACCTCCCTGTAGGTGTGAGGTTGCTGAAACCTGTCAGGCCCTAAAGCTTAACAAGGCAATTCTACCAACAAGTAATTTGTCTTTCTAGCACCTGGACATCACTTAGAGCTTGTTGGCTGCTCTCTGTTTCACAGATTAAAACGCCCTTCTTGTTGATTAGGCTTGAAAGTATACAAAGATCAAACATCAAAGAACATCCTTTCTTAAGAAAATTTTACATATTCCACATTTTGCTACAATGTTGCACTCCATAATTCTAAGTCTTATACTAGTTTTGTAATTTTCCCATTTTCTTTCAGTATGCTGTATCTCTTATTTTGTATCAAAGGTGTCTCGATACTCATTGTGTTGAAATAGTTAATTAAAATGTTAAATAAAAACTGATTGCAAGAGAAATCACTGAAAATTTTCTTCCAGCCTCTCCTTAGCTTCCGTAAGAGAAACATAAATGTCAGCATTGCACCATATCAAGTGTTTAACTATGTCCAGATAGGTGTAATCTAATGCACTTCTCCTTTTCCTAGAAAAAGCACAGATCTTAATAATATCAAATAAGTTTAGAAGGGTTTTTCTTTGGCTTTAGGCTTTGTCTCATCTTCTGTTAAGCTTCACATTTCTCATTATTTTTTCATAGAGCTTGTTTTAGAATATTGCATACTGCTGTGGTAAAAACAGCCTATAAATCTGGATTTGTTCTAAATACAGAAAAAGATGCTGGATCATGTTGCCTTTTCACCAGGCAAATTGCAAAGGCTTGAATTTTGACTGCAGGGAATAAAAGCTGTGGAACAGATGTTTGGTATACAACAAGTGTTAATTATCAGATATTTTAAAATAACATTTTGTATCCTTGTATTTAGGAGTTTTAGAAGATAACAAAAAAAAAATCTGAGTATTTGATATCTGCCACTGGAATGAGATAGACAAATAACATGATTAGCTTGTTCAGCATTTCTGATAGAGGCTTTTAATGAGCTTCTAACTTTTAAGGATGTATCTAAATATTGGTAACTTTAGCTAGCTGATCTCATGCTGTATAATGTGAGTACATGTGTTGTAAACCAAATCTTTTAATAATTCTTAACTACTGATTTCTCTTTATTAATCATTATACTTGGCAGTTTTTGCACCAGGTCGTCCTCACTTTAGATAAAATTTTTGTTATTAAAAAACCCCTCTACCTCAATAAAGCAGAATCAACTCTCTATTTGGAATATTTTTTTTTAATTAATTGTCATAACTGACAGTGCTTCTGTAATGTTACATTAATACCATCATTCTCTTTTTATAGCTGGGAGGAGGTGAAGTGATACAGTTAAAAACTACAGAAAGCCCTTACAGGAATGTAAATGTGTGCCAGCTCAGCCTGTATAAATCATAGGCTGGCATGAACTGCTGCGAAGGAGCAAGTACATTTATTTGCTTTTATATCAGCCTAAGTGTTGTGTAGTATCCGGGGTCATCTCAGTCTCCCAGTTATCGTGATTCAGGGCATGCAGTTGGATGCTGGGAAATTTTTGGTGCATTAGTGCCAAGGGTATTTTAGAAGAGATTACCGCCTTGTCAGGCTAAATTTGCCGTGGGCATTACTGGTTTACCTTGGTCTTTCCTATCCTGGCAGGAGTATTTCAACAACTTATCTCTTAAAAGAGACTGTCCTCGGAGTCTGCCAGTGAGATTGAACTGCTTGATGAGATAAATATGGAAATACACGTCTTGGGGATCCAGATTTTGGGTTTCTGAGGCGTCAGCTAACAGTCCTGTCAGTGCTTGAACAGATTTATGTGTGTGTGCTGCCAGAGGCCAGTACCTCGGTGGCACTTAGGTAATTCTGAGTCAGTGAGAACTAAACAGTCAATGTAAAATAAATGATTGTGTTTGAGATCTATGTACGTAATATGGATGCACTGGTTTCCATGGGTTCATCTCCAATTTAAGCATGTTAATATGTATTTTATTTTGGGCCCTGTAGTTTGCAAATTTTAGTTGTGGAAGTTCATAGATTAGAGGCTTGGACTATCTATTTAGCAAATAAACATTGTTGCAGTTAAGGTACATTACAGGAAATTAGAGAAAGTTCACTGAAACACATAATGAACAAATTCAGGCTTAGTACTTTGTCTCATTTTTCCATTTGATTTTGATTTTTATCTTCATGTTTGGAATTCCTTCTCAATCCTTTTGCAGAAGGGAAGTGCCCTTTCTCCATTCCCTCCTGAACATGTTATGTTCTTTGTGAGGCCCTGGCACTAGTCTATCTAAGTAAAATGTTAAATATTTTGTAAAAACACAGAGTAAGATAAGAGACTTCATTTAAGCTCTTGTGTTTTTTTCTGTGTGTTTAGATTGTGAGTGTCTCTGGTTGAAAGCCTTTTGTATTATGTAGTGAAAAAACACAGGAATCGGCATTTAAAAAATTGTAATAGATCCTATGTGTGCATATATACACACACAACTTTTTGTATTTATACTACTTGCTGAATTGACAGCCTCTGGAGAAGGGCATTGTAGTTCCTAGGCTTATTTTCAGTTGGAAATGTAACTAAAAGCAATCCTGTGACAAAAGGTGATTGCCTGTGGATATCAGAAGAGACTCTCAGTAAAATGCTACCACATGTGAAACATCTAAATGCCATAACACAGCTTTGTCAGGTGCAGAGAGATGCAGGAGAAAGCTTGTAAGAAACTAGTGTGTGTTTCTGGCTGTAGCTGGAGTTAGAAAAGGTAAATCGGCCCCAAAGACAAAGGTAATTTGCTGATAGTATTACAGAAGATGATTTCCATTTCTCTGCAGCTACATTGCTGAGCCTCTTCAGTTAGGAATTTGCAAGCCAAACCAGCTCACAGATATTGACCAAAAAAAAACCCAACAACCCCCACAAAAAGCCCACCTGCTTGTTTCCTTTGCATATGTGCCTTTGTCTTTTCCAGAACTCCTTAAACATTATGTAAGGAAATCCTAGGAACTCTATTAGACAAAGCAGAGAAGGGTAGGTACAGTAAGGGGTACAGATCTGGTTCTGTTTACTGTGTCTAATCTAAAATAATGGAGTGAGATGGTACAGTAGGAAGGGGAGAGGGAGCAGTGGGCTCACATTTTTCCCAGTCTTTCATTTGTCCCCTATGGAAGCACTTCTTGTTGTCTTTGACATCCCTCACCTGCTTCAGGTCCAGCTGGGCTTTAGCTTTCGGGACCTCATCCCTGCATACCTGAACAATGTCTCTGTCTTCCTCACAGGTTACCTGCCCTTGATTCCGCCTTCTCTATGCTTCCCTTTTGTGTCAAGTTTGGAGGTGCTCCTCATCCACCCACAGAGGTCTCCTGGCCTTTTTTCCTGACTTCCTACTCATTGTGGTGGACAACTCCAGAGCTTGGAGGAGGTGCTCCTTGAATATTAACCAGGTTTACTGGGCTCCCTCTTCCCTCCAGGGCCTTATTCTATGGGGCTCCTGCAAAAGCCCTCAAAGAGACTCATTTTGTCTTGTCTTCCTTAGGAAAAAAGAGCTTAGCTCTTAGAAGTAATGAATGCTGCCTCCTGCACACAGCAAGCTCAGAGCTTCAAATGCTCTTTCCCTGGGAACATCCTGAAGAAACTGGGTGCTGTATCCACATGGGGAAGGAATGCATGTTCATGTCTGTGAGTGATAGGTCAGGAGGAGAGCAGCATGGCAAAGCTGAGTACTGCTGCAGTGTCCTGCATGGAGTTCTAAAACAGGGATCCCTCCCAGTAAAACTTGGCAGGTGACAATCTTCTGAAGCAGGTGGTAACAGATAGGGAGTAAATTAAATTACTTGTTATCCAGCTGGATCAGAAGGGGATGTCTATCTATAGAGCTGACTTGCTAATTTATGAAATGTCAAAGTTTGGGATCTTTTACAGGACCTCAGATAATCTGGCATCAGTTATTTGAGATACCAGGATGGAAATTCTTGTTCCTGTTGGGTTGAAAGCAGCTGAAAGCCCTTGACTTCAAAGTTCACCAGGAATAATTATTTTTCAGGGCCAAGCTCTTATTTAATCCCAGCTGGCCTGTCTGTATTTCATAGAATCAGAGAATGGCTTGGGTTGGAAGGGACCTTAAAGATCACTGGGTTCCAACCCCCTTGCCATGGGCAGGGACATCTTGCACTAGACTGACTTGCTCAGAGCTCCATCCAACCTGGCCTTGAACACTCCCAGGGACTGTGCATCCACAACTTCTCTGGGCAACCTGTTCCAGTGCCTAACCACCCTCACAAGAAAGAATTTCTTCCTAATATCTAATCTAAACTTGCCCTCTTTCAATTTAAAGCCATTGCCCCTTGCCTCTTGTAAGATGCCCCTCTTCAGCTCTCTTGCAGTCCCCTTTATGTACTGGAATGCTGCTCAAAGGTATCTCTGGAACTTTCTCTTTTCCAGGCTGAATAGTCCCAAATCTCTCAGTTTTTCCTCATAGGAGAGTATTTGTTTAAAATATATTTTAAACAAACTGATATAAATGACCCTAGGAATTGTTTTGCATACAATTATGTAAAATCAGAAGGTTATTTCTCTTTCATGTTTTTTCACTGATTTTGATCAATGTTCTGTGGCTTTTTTTTTTTTTTAAGTAAAATATTTTTTATTGACTTGTGTTTTGTTTGAAAACATGAGTGCCATTTTGCTTGTTAGTGAAGTGCTGTTAAAAGCAATTTTTACACACCTCAAGAACTGCCAGAGTGGTTTGCAGTGCAGGAAATAAAAATTAGTTTTTAATCAATCTGCATCAGAAACATCAGAGTCTTGATTCAGTAGGTTTTTATTGAGGTCTAACTTGGCAGCAATTTGGAATTCCTGGTAGTTTAGTGCTTGTGTAGTTATGCCCACTGACCTGCAGAAAATGTTTCTAACACAGTATAAAAAGCAAGAATCATATTGCTGAAGCCTGAGGGTCAGTACTATATATATTGTTTTTTCTTACTGTGATATTACTACAAGGTGTAAGAGTGTTGCTTTTTCAGTGTTAATTCATACCGTGTGGGTGAAATCAGAAATGCATTCTGTGTCTCCAAAGAACAGGACAGAACTGCCAAAAGTGAGGCAGGACAGAGTGGAGTAGACCAATAAATAAGTCCGGTTGTACAACCAACAGGATGCACTGACTCAGTTATCCATCTGTGTGTATCTCTATAATTACTAAAAAACATGTTGCTCCATAAACACCAAAACCCCCAAATCCAGAATAGGAGGCTAAGAAAAACTAGTTTAAATTGGGTTAGTGTGATACTGTGCACGAGACACTTGAGTGAAGGAGAATAAACACCAGGTATAAATTATGTAGAGAACGTGAACACAGCCCTTTGCACTACTGAAGGATGTTGAGACAAATCAGAGTTAAAATGAATTCCAAATAAGAAATACATCTTGTTAGGACTGTAGTCTGTAGATGGTGGCAAATACTTCCTATTAAGGAAAATCAGGCACTGTAAAAGCAGAAAACAAAAGAGAAAAGATTGTCTGTGTACTCTTGAGTGTTGTAGGTAAATGTCATATTGATGAGAGTCACGAGACTAAGATTTTTGATGCCATAAATTTTAGGCTTCTTGGCCTGGACTTGATCTTTGATCACCATCATGCATGGTCTGCTTCAAACTGTTTTTATAGAAGAGCCATTCTGAAATAGTGATCTTGTTGTACTTGCAGTTGATGCACTTGCATCAAAAAAAGATCTGTTTGCATAACAGACTACAGTGGACTGTGGCTCTTAAAAGAAACTAAGCTGCCAAGGAGTAGTTTGTTGATACAGGTTAGGAGAAAATGGTCTGTTTTTACAATTAAGGGCGATTACTAGTGTAGTTTCATGGAAATTTGAAGTGTGAAACATATCTCTAAATTATTTGTTGAAAAGAAACCCTAAAAAAACAAAGATAGAAAGTGAGGCACTGAAGTTAAATGATGGTACAGTATTTTTGGGGTTCTAAAAATGAAAGCCTACTGTGAGATTTAACACGACTGGATGGTAAAACGGGAGGTGAATGGCAACCATTCTCTGTCTCAGGAACTCCTGAGATAAAGATTGATGAAGAATGAGGAAATACCTTTGTATGCTAGTCCTGCCTGTTCTGCTGCTTTTTCCAGGCATTCAGTATGGGCTGATTTAGGTGACAAGGGTACTGGCTAGGTGGATCTTTGATCTGTCTCACTATATCGCTGTTCTAGGCTCTCGAATTTGGTTCAGAATGACCAACTAAAAAGCTGGCAAACTTGTTACATTCCCTTCCAAAATTTGTAAAGGCAAAAATTTATATGATCTCGATGGGAGATCGGACGAGTTCTTGAAGGAGGGATCCACTGGGAATGAAAATATGGGCAAATCCCATCAGGCCAAGGACATAACTGAGCTGACACCTGGGAGCACACCATAAGTACTTGTGTTCTTCACTCGATGGCCACTGCTGCAGACAGCATAGTGAGTGAGCTAGACCCAAAAGGTGAAACCTTTTATGAGCAATAAATTGTGTTTAGCAGCTTCATTTTTAATTCCAGATATTTAACTCCACTGTCTCTTGTACAGGAATATAACACAGTAGATAAATGACAGCAGATAAAAACCCAAGAGATGGAAATCTCTGTGAAGTTCCCATTGTCACTTAACATATCATGACATTTGGTATGCTTACAATTACTGCTTTTACTCATGAAGGTCTCAGTACTTGGGAAAGGCTGTTATTGGGCTCTTTAGGAATTCTGCGTAGGAAGGCTGTGAAAAGTATTGTGAATTACTTTTAAGACTTTAAAGCTATTGGAAAAGTAATTTTGAGGAGTTGTGTCAGGTTAGTCTGGTGCAAAGCCAGTGCAGTGACCCACTGATAGAATGTCTTGCCTCTCTTTTTAAGAGGAAGGAAAGATAAGGAATGGCGAAGAAGGACCTGAATCTATACCAAAGCACACTTACCATTTACACTGACTAAGGAATACTGTTCAGAAACACCAAGCAAAAAGTGGAAAGGACATTGTCACAGCTGACCACATTCTTTCAGTAGTCCTTCCTTCCTGACTCACCTTGTTTGATAGATAATGTGTTTGGAAAACGAGGACAGAAATACAACCTGATAACCTTTCCCATGACACTTAGATCTCTTAAAATGTTTTATATTTGTATGAATCTGTTTGTTTGGGTTTTTTTTTTTAAGTTGGTTCATAGATCAGTTTAGGCACCACACTGTTGTGGCGATGTTGACACAAACTCACATTACCATATCCTGCAAGATTTTGTTACTCCATTTCCAGTAACGCCGCTGGTGCGTGGCTATGACGAGATAGCCACAACTCTCACAGAAGTCTCCCGCCANACAGGATACAACATTCCAGTGTAGTTTGTATTATGCAATTAAAATACAATTAATTGGAGAACCAATTCCTAAAACTAGCTTTTGTTACAGCACACGGTGCCTAGGGTCATCTGAGGGTATGTCTACGTGGATGGGTGCAGACAGTGACAGGTTCACTCTGCCTGTGCCCTGAACCAGCCAGTGTAGCAGCTGTGTAGCTGCGATTTGTGTGTTGCTGAACCTGAGTTAACAAGGCTGGCTGTGAAGCAGGATACATTAGCCTGGGCTCAGAACTGTGCTAATGTGGCCACATGATTTCTGGAAAGAAGCTGGCCTTATGTCCAGCTGGCTCAAAGCATGAATAGAGCAAAGAAATGCCTGTCTCTGTAAGCTAGTCAGAAATGCAGGTCAGGAGATGAAGTGTGAAAGAGTTTATCTATATTTTTATAGCTGCTGTGAATGAAATTTTCACTTTTATTTAAGAAAATAAACTTACTGGTGACAATTGTCTCATTTAGTCTGCAGTAAGCTCACGGTATTTTTAGTATGAGGGTACACCTTTTATTTCTAACCTATATCAGGACAGATTATTTTTTAAAAATAATAATTTCAAATTATTTTTTTTCCCCATAGAAAAGCAGGTGGACAATTTTTAAAAAAACCAAAGATCTATTACCTTTAAGGCTTGAAGACCTTACTATCCCTTATTATTTACAGTTGCAGTGAAGCATAGCTGGTTTTTTTCCCAGCAAGCAATCAAGAGAGTGAGATACAATTGTCAGCTCAAATTCCAAATTGGACCTAGGCAGATCTGGAGGGAGTTATTAGCTGTCTGAAAATGCCTCAGCAGCACTTACTGCTAATGTGATTTTTTTCTTTTTTTTTTTTTTTCATAGAGATTTGCTCTTAGAGGAAAATATTTTATACTTTCTCATATGTATTTCCAAATGGTGGATAGACTTGAGGCACTTTATACAAGTCTATAATGAAAATGGAAAATATTGAATTCTGATGGCATTGACTTTTTTAGCCCTCTTGGAGATTCTGAAGGCAAGTTGTTTACACTAAGGATCATCTTTTACAGTCAGTAACAACACATAAGTACCCTCTACACATAATTAATCCAGGACTTTCTGTTCCTATTTCTGCTCTTACAAGCATGTATTGTATTTGTGCTAGGTCCACAGTGCATGAGCTTCTAACACCTTCTTTTGTAACTAATTTCATAACTTTTTATTGCGGTTCTTGCATTCCGAGTAGGTTACACTGAATAAAATGTTGTTGATTGAATGGCGACTGATGCTCAAGTACATTCATCTGAACATGTGCTGAGTTTTTTTAAAAGAAGATTGCTATTAAGTACTGCTTTATCTTCCAGGGTCCTCATACTGTAACTGAGCATCAAAATTATAGGAGATGAGAGAAGATGCCCATAAGTTCATTCTGTCATATCTGCATTTTAAGCCAGTATTTTTGCTTTATCCTCCTTAAAGGATTGAACATGACATCCAAATGGCAGACTTGAACATCTTAGCCATAAGGTCAATCATTAATACCTATCATGGGCTCAGAACCCCCTGCAATGAAGTAAGAGACTTCTGTTTTAACAAACAGAAGTTTATGTTGCCATTTAGATACATTATGTTCTTATGAAAAAAACACCAGGTACCAATTTTAAGATACAAAAATACTTTATTTTTGAAAAGGATAATTTTTTAGAAGATGTTATCATAAAACCCAAGACTTTCTGTCTTTAAGTAGGAGTTATATAATAATGTACACTTCCACTGTGCATGAAAGCATGCCCAGTCCTTTGGAAGCAGGAGTTTTTCCCCTTGTAGAAGCTACAGAGTAACACCTTAGACTTGCTCTCTTTATATTCAGTGTGTTAAAACACATAATGATGTGTAACTGGCACCATTTCAATTCCTTTAAGCTTATCCAGCCAGCACTGCTCTGGAAATCAGAAAAGGCAAGGCAAAGCATTACAAGGATTACAAATACCCTTCTGTCATCTTCATATTGGGAGCAATCCAGATGGAAAGATTCTGCTGGAAAGAACAGCTTTGGACCAGACTGGGCAAGGGATTGTGTGTTTGGCAACAGCTACAGAATGGCCAGATCTGGCATTGCTGTCAGGAGAAGTGGTCACTGCCAACATCTCTCTTTTACTTCAGTTTCTCTAATCAGCTCAGAATTAACAGGCAACAGCCCTGAATTTTTGACTAGAAGCAACAAATAATTTTCTCTCTTTCCTTCTTCTATGCTATTCCAATCAGCTCTTCCCCCCATATTAGCAGATACACAAAGTGACCAGCAGTAAATGATTCATTTAGTTGGCTTTGCTACGTCTCTGGAATTCCCAAATTGCCTTTTTTTTTTTTTTTTTTNTTTTTTTTTTTTTCCCTTTTTGTATTTCCCAAATTTCTTTTTTTTTTTTTTTTTTTTTTTTTTTTTTTTGAGAAAGTGTGCTCAAGAATTTTAGAAACTATAAAACTAATCCTGATCCAAATCCAGCACTGAAACAAGAGATACTATTATGAGTATTTTCACTGCTGGAGACAGCAAAAACCTCAAAAAATATTCAACTTCTGCACTATTCAATCTTTACACTGGTATCTTTAATCAGTGTCATTTTGGTTACTCAGAAGAGGGTGAGTAGTTCAAACCTCGTGATCTGATTTAGAATATATATATATTTATTCTTATACAGCCTAAAGATTGTCTTATCAAAAGAATCCTCATAATATTGTGGAACCAGGATAATTACCAATGAAGGATCATTCCACTCAGCCTCTCTGTGTTACCATCTTTTCTAACATTATAGTTGTCAGTGGTGCTTCTGTGAAATCAAGTAAATACCATTATTTCCATACTGTATAACTGGTTTGCAGGATTGCAAAAAGAGTAAGGACTTCCATTCCTGCAGGCAGTCCTCATTACTCAGTAGAAGTCCGAGTCTCAAGATGAAGACCTATAGGTCATGTCTCCTTCCCACTTGGTCCTTAAAAGCATTTAGAAAGACAGTTGGCTGTCTTTCTGTGTGGTTTCAGTTTACATCAGATTTAATTGTATTCCAGGTTGCTTATCAGTACAGCAAAATCCTGAATGGCTTTTTTTCTTCTGTGTGGCAACAGACCATCCTTTTAAGGGGGAGACGCATGTGACATTTCTATTCTCCTCAGCATACAAGCAACCATTCCTCCGATTCCAGTAGGGTCCCTGAGGCAGTGGAAGGAATGATCCAGCATCTGCAAAAAGGCCTGACTTCAAATCTTCCCATTTCACCCCAGAATGTATAAAAAATATGTCTTTCTGTGGATGGCTGGAGGTCCATTAAGAAATTGTATGGGATGTATAGTACCTGGAAAACCAGAAACTTCCCATCACACTGTCTCAGAGCTCAGGCTCCACTGCTAGTGCGCAATTTGGTTAGATTTGCAGATAGAGCAATCAAAATAATTCCAAGTGCCTTCAGAGTCTTAAACAATCTTGAAAATTAAGGATCCCAAAATAATAAAAGTTGAGGGATTGTTACAAAAATGGTAGTCTAGAACTGCTTATTTTTTAGGTGTCCTTTATAGTTTTCCATATTTATATATATAAATATATACCAGTGTGTATTTAGTTTGTATGTGAAATGTGTATTACATCCAGAATACAGAGATGGTAAAAATTTCTTGAGTCACCATCACATAAACTGGAAAAAATTGACTATTTTGAGATATTGAGTATAAACTGAACATCTGTTTCTGTAACCATCTATTTTTTGTCTATTAATTTGCCTTTACTACAAGAAATTGAGCAGTGGCTCAATGAGATGGCAGTCATCCAAATTTAGTAAGAATAACTTGGATTATATTTCTTTAAAAAGGAGTTAAGACAGTTTTGTTAAAGCTGATTTAAACGTGGTTTCTGTGTGTCTCTGGACTGCTTACTTTGTGAAAAATCAAACCGGATAGCTTTTTTGAGCAGCCGGTTCATTTCTTACCTACTGCTTGACACAGTAACATGAGCAGTTCAAGAAAAATTTACTGGTTTGAAACCTCTTGTCTGCTGAGCCCTTCTGGGTGGTCTGCATAGTTTAAATATTTCAGGAATGAAGTATTTAAGAGATTACAATGTTAAGAGAGCAGGTAATCAGAAAACATATCTTTCTGTTCTGGAAGAACAGAAAGGCACAAATATAAATGGTTCAGCTTTTTCATGTCATGGCACTTAACAACAGAGTACAACTACAAATATACTGTTTACCATGCTTAAAACTAGAATATTAAAACCTATGAATTTACAGCTGATCATCTGCCTAAAACCAGTGCAAGCACAGCTGAACAAATGAAATACTTACATTAAACCCAATATTAATCAAGAGCACAGATGTAAATTACAGCACTGGCTGTTTGTTTGTCTGTTTGCTTTACTGCTTTTACTAGCCCCATCAGCTTTGTGCTCAGTATCCTTCAGTTGTAGGTACTGTAGCCTCAGCAATTACACGCTGAAGCCTTTGCAGCTTTATCTTGTTATAAATGCCAGCTTTCACTACAGCACACTAGGGAAAATATACCTTCTGTAAGGGGAATGAGTAATTTTCTTATTTTTCTGTCCTCCTCCTCTAAGCCCCCCCCATATTTCACAACAGTTTAGGGGAATAAATAAATCAGGTCTTTATTTAAATCAGCAATTTTATCAACACTTTTGGTTTTATATCAGATTTTCACTTTAGATAAGATTTTAAGATTTCAGAATTAGAAACTATGAAATACTAGATCATCAGATCAGAAGAAAAATATTCTGCACTATCTGAACATGTCTGTAAAATATATGTAAGAACCCTTAAAACTGGCAAATTTGGGCTGTGAGAAAGATGGTTTGGACAGAGCATCCTACCTATAATGTAGCTGATAATGCGGCTTTTGGAAAAATACAGCCTAGAAAGAGCCCAAGTCTCCAAGTCTAATCGAGTGAACATACAATGAGTAGACCTAATGGTACATGCCTTGCAGGATATTGTAACAGTATTGAGGACACTTTAAAAATTAAATAAAAACACATTCTTCCCTGTCCTCTCAGATAATGCAACAGCACTATCTTGGCTTTAGAACAGCACCATGAAATAAAAACAGGAGAGAAGCAACTTTAACAAAAAGAAGAGAGTTTGGAGAGGGCTGTCATTAGAGAACAGCCCTCAAGGGCTTAGGCCCTCTGGTTACTTTTAAGTTTCATCCTGAAATAGCATGGAACACGTATATTACTGCTGCCTAGGCTGTTAGGGGTTCTGGCTGCAAAATATCACAGCAGCTAAGAAGGAGTCTTTTAGTTGAGTACAGTAGATTCATCTACCTTTTTATAGCCTGGGTTATAACTGTGGGTTTGAAATCTGACCTTGTATTTGGCTAAATATGTCCTAACTCTTAAGGTCAGTGCTGTTAAAGATGAATCTAGTGAAACTGACAGATACTTAGCAAGTTCCTCTTTGAAAGAAACAAGTCCAAATTTAGGGACTGGAGATGGCTGTAAAGCTACAGTGGCTGGTGTGTTGATGGAGCTGTCATATGGTGTGTTTCACTAAATAATCTCTGGCAGGCCCAGGGGCCAGTGCCTCTTCTGGAAGAAGCAGATGATGAAGAGGCACTAGATTGCTCCAAGTTTCTGAGCAAGAACAATGGATTTGGAACATCTTGTCTTGTTCTGTTACATCTGTGTAATTCCTGTTCACACAGAGAAGCAGCTGAACCTTAGTCCTGTAATTTACACCTCTGTTCAGTCCTATGCTGATTTTTCCTTGTCTCTCTACAGCTTTGTTGGTGCAGCAGTTTTAATAGTGTAAAATAAGTACCAAATACTTACTTTTGCCCATAAAGTAAGACAATGAAATTTAATAGATGGAAACTAGACAGTGGAGCCAGAAGTCCATTTCTAGTGGAAATAAGAGTCAAAGTCCTATTTCTATAGAATCTTGCAAACTCAAACCAGAACTTTGCACCTTTCTAATGCAGAGGGTAATACTGGGGTGTCCATATTGGGACCAGTGTTATTTAGTATCTTCTTTAATGACATGGATGAAGGGACCAAGTGCATCCTCTGTAAATCTGCAGATGCCACCAAGCTGAGTGGTGCAGTTGACACCCCTGAAGGGATGGGTTGACACCCCTGAAGGATGGGATGCCATCCAGAGGGACCTGGACAAGCTCGAGAATTGGGCCCATAGGAACCTCACGAGGTTTAACAAGACCAAGTGCAAGGTGCTGCACCTGCGCCATGGCAAGTCTCATATCAATCCAGGCTGAGGGATGAACAGATTAAGTGCAGGCCTCCCAAAAGGACTTGGGGGTGCTGGTGGATGAGAGGCTGGACGTGAGCTCCCCATGTGCACTCACAGCCCAAAAAGCCAAATGTGTCCTGGGCTGCATCCAAAGCGGTGCGGCCAGCAGGGCAAGGGAAGGGATTCTGCACCTCTGCTCTGGTGAGACCCCACCTGGAGCACTGCAAACTGCTCTGGGGTCTCCAGCACAATAAGAACATGGACCTGTTGGAGTGAGTCCAGACGAGGGACACCAAGTTGATTAGAGTGATGTGTCACCTCTCTTATGAGGAAAGGCCTCAGAAAATTTGGATTTTCCACCTGGAAAGGAGAAGGCTTTAAGTGACCTAATTGCAGCCTTCCAATACCTGAAGGGAGCCTACTGGAAAGATGGGGAGAGACTATTTACAAGAGCATGTAGTGACAGAACAAGGGGGAATGGCTTTAAACTGAATGAGCAAAGGTGTAGATAAGGTATTAGGAAGAAATTCTTTACTGTGAGGGTGGTGAGATGCTGGCACAGGTTGCCCAGAGAAAAGTTGTGGATGCCCCATTCCCTGAAGTGTTTAAGGCTGGGCTGGAAGGGGCTTTGAGCAAGCTGATCTAGTGGAAGGGATCCCTGCCCATGGCAAGGGAGTTGGAATCAGATGATCGTTAAGGTCCCTTCTAACCCAAACAATTCTCTGATTCTATGTCTTCAGATGGGCAGATGCCTTACATGCTATTTTGAAATCTTAGTATGTAAGAAAAATTTAGAGTGATGGACTGAGAGGATCAATATAATCTATAAAAAGATGTGGGGAAAATAACAAGAAGGCTATTAATGACAATTTAGAGTTAGGGATTAGGTAAAGTGCCCGCATTAGGAACTACATGATACAAAAATGTGTACTCACATTCTGGCTAATCCAGGAATGAAAAATGCTGATATTATGGTATTCATGTGTCTGGTCTTGCTCCTAAATGTGACTGTACATATTTCACTTGTGCACATATATTTAAAATTAATAGCAGTTGCCAAAGGCAGAACTAAGCATGTTATAGAGAATGTAAAATTCATATAAAGATATGGCTTTCAGACAGCTGCAGAAGCAAGACTCCCTAGGGCCTGCTTAATTTTTCAAAATATAACAGCAGCTCCAGTATTGTAAGTACAGTGTATAACAAGCAATAGAAGAAAATGGAACAGTTAACTTGAAATTTGGTTAAAAATTACTTCACAGTGCTTCCTTGTGGGCAGGAAATATAGGAACACCAAATATTGTAAGCAATTTTTACCCTAATCCAATCTCCCCAGACAGCAGAGGCCTGTCTGAACAGTAACCAATATGCAGAATACCCCATGGACCACACCACCGGTAATCCTACAATGTGAAATTAAGTGGGATGAACAAGTGCAAGTGTAACTCAACCTGAAGTTAAACACATAATTGAAAGTCAATGGAACAAACTGTCAGGAAATGCCTCTCTCAGTTTCCTAATGACAGTGCTCTCTTCCAAAGGCTTGTCTGTAGCTACATTCACACTGTCTCTCTACTAGCATTTGAAATTAGAACAATTTGAGTATGTTTGAGAACATGCAGGTGATTCTCTGCATTCCTTTTACATATGAATCCTATTTGCTTAGCTCCATGTAGCTGTCAGAGCATCTCCTCAGTTGTTCATTTACCTTTCTACTGAATTGTCATTACTGTGGTTCCATGGGAACATAACAGATCAGCGCTGAACTATCCTGTTCTTTCTAGGTTTTGGCCACAGGCTTGGCTTTAACACTTCAACAGGCTTCAGATTATACAAAATACACCTGGAAGCAACTTTTTCCACTTCTAACAAGAGTTTTGTCTATATAGCTTGGGAGAACTCCACACCTTGGGAGCATATCCTCAGCACTGTTTCCAAGCCTTGTGCATTTAGATATTGGTGGCATTGCTTTTGGGATTATCACTAGGGAAACCTGACTTTACACCACCCCAGTTGGCAAGCTTCAACATTTCTGCCAACACATAACCCTGCACTAGCAAAGCAGCAGCCCTACTGACAGCCAGTACCTGTTTCTAGAGTCATCCCACCCAGATATAAGTACCAGAGGAGAATAATCTCTTTGGCAGCAACACACAGTAAAGGTCTAGGATTGAAAACCACTGGCTCTTAATGCCTATTCAAGTGGCTTGGTACCAGCACTGCTGTCAGCATCTCCCTTTCTGCCCCATGTTGAAAGGATATCAGAGTGCTCAGGTACAGAACTGCCTTATCCTCTTTCCTACCTTAATCATGCTGCCTGCACTCTGCCCATCCCCTCCGTCCCCACACAGTCTAATATAGAATCATAAAATGGTTTGGATTGGAAGGGACCTTAAAGATCATCCCTGCCACTGGATAAGACACCTCCAGCTTTGCAAACCACAACACTGAGCGCTAGGGAACACCACTGGTGACCAGCCACCAGCTGGATGTGGCACCATTCACTCCCCTCCTCTGGGTCTGATGACCCAGCCAATTTTTTTACCCAGCCAACAGTGCACTCAGTTTCTCCAGAATATTGTGGCACAGCATTTAAGGCTTTACTGAAGTCTCAATGGACACCATCCACCTTTCCCTCATCCACTGAGTGGGTCAGCTTGCCCTAGATGGAAATCAGGTTGGTCAATCAGGACCTGTCTTTCACAAATGCATGCTGGCTGGGCCCAATTGTCCTGTGTGTCCATGTGACAGTGCTCAATATAATCTGCTCCATTACCTTCCCTGGTAACAAGGTCAGGCTGCCAGATCCTCCTAGTGGCCCTTTTTGTAGGTGGGCATCACATTTGCTACTCTCCAGCCAACTGGGACCTTTCCAGTTAACCAGGACAGCTGCTAAATAATTTGAAGTGGCTTGACAAGATCTTTCACCAGCTCCATCATTACCCTTCAGAGGTAGATTACTGCTAACTTGTCATAGCTGAGATTGTTAAGACAGGATCTCTTGATGCTGCAAATCAGAATTTTCTTATTTTCATACAAGTTTGTCAGGCATTTTAAAATGTCTTAAGTACTTGAAATAACCACAAGTTACTATTTACTATCCAGAACACCATTAGAGATATGTAACACATCACAGAGTAAGTCTGGGTGACTAATGAAGCCTGTATTCAGAACTAAACAATTTAAAGGTTTTAGACCTCCAATACTAACACAATACTTAGGTGACTTTGGGGGATATCAGCACTGCTAGAACTTTGCAGGTATGATTAAACTGCAGCTGCTCTTCCGGTTGGACTTAGCACATGAACTCAAGGAATTTTCAATTGTGCTGGTTGCATCTGCTTAGCACTGACATCCCCTAGCTACTACCTTCTGGTCTAGGTTACTATGCAGATTAGGTACATGCCTACTTTACCTTAAGAGATAAATCTCACCTTGAACTCTCAAAGTCAGTCTAAGCTTAAGTACCATAAATGTATGCCAGTTTGTTACTTAGAAGCAGTTGTCTTAATTCAGAGGACTATTTAGAATATTCAATGCTCAAGAAAAAGATACAGGTTAGATGTAAACAACAAATTTTTGTGTTCATTTAGAGAAACAGTTTTAGCTTTAAGAATAGCATAACATTTTCATTTGGCTTCATTTCACATGCTGCCTCATTTTAAACTGCCAGTGTGTTGAGATGCATCCCCTACAAGGGCAGAGCAAATCAGGACAGTAAGGACAGAAATCTATTTCAGAATGAAACCATTTGGTACCAGAAAGCATGAAGAGAGTGAAGGGTAGAATTGCTGGATCATCACTACAAACAATTTAAGCGAACTTTTATTGAAGCGTTAAGTTGTGGTACAGATATTTTTAAATGATCAAAGTCTAACACCACAGAAATTATAAACACCATACTCCCCCCATCCTGATCACCCAGATAGTTCAATAACCCATTCAACAGCTTTCATTTTCAAAGACGAGGCTTATGCTTCTTTTTGTAAGATGCATTCTTTCAGTATTACTTGAAAAGGGATCTTCAGTCTACTTAAAGGACCTCAAGCCAAAAAATGTCAGAACAATTGGGACAATGCAACAAAAAAACCCCATTGAAATATTGGTCCTCAGTATTAACACCAAAAAGCATTAGTGCCATTTACAGCATGTAATTGATAACATTGGTAAAGAACATCAATAATATGCTTAAAAAAAAAATCAAAATGTTCCAACCGCTTGATTTCCAACCAAGCAGACTTTCGTTTAGAAGCACTGAAAAAGTGCTTCATTTATAAATACGGAAGGAACAAAAGAACCATTGCATCAAACCAGAAAGAGTCAAAACATTGCAAGGACAAGAGGGGAAAAATAATCTCAATATTGTTGTTAACATGCTGGTCTCACAGCTGTTAAAATCCCAGTATTTGCAAACAAACATAGCTGAAAGTGTGCCAGCTTTTCAAAGCCTGCATTTTAGTCAATACTCATTAAAGTGACTTTGAATTACACACTTATTCATGCTCCATGAATAGCATTCTACTTCACTTCTGTCCAGGTGTCCCAGACAGTTCTTGTTCTATGCCTTCCCTTAATGCCCTCAAGTCACAGTAAGAGGAACCACCTTAGCAATTAGGAGGAAAAAAACAGATGAAGTCACAACACTCAAGTACAACGTAAGTCACATGCACAACAATGTCACAGGACTGTCACGAGACAGAGGCATTAGCTTTGCTTGGAACAACAAAATGAAGTGACACTGGACCAGTTTAGAAGCACTCTTTACAGTCCAAAGTGGCAGGTCACAGGTTTTACTGAGAATAATCCAAACCAATCAACACACTCAGACTGGCAAATTCCACTCCTCCATTGAGCCCTACCTGCCAGTGCTCAGGAGCACCAGCTTCCTGTTCTGACATAACAGGTGATTAGGACAGAAAATGCCTGGTGCTAATATGAACTTGCACTTTGCAAAGCTGTCACACAATTATGCCAAAGCACTTGAAGCCTGGCTCAGCTCTTCCCCTATCAAGTCTTGGACCTTCATCAAATTCTGCCATTGCATAGCGGTGCGACAGCTTGGGGATGTGGACAGACAAATGAGCATTGAGGTGAGACAAAATTTAGCCTGCATTAGTACCGATACCCAAGTTACTAAAGGTGAAAGACCAATGCATTAGCCCAGTGCTACAGGAGAGCTGAGCAAATTCCTAGAAGCTTTATTAGAACATGAAAAGTCAGTCTGATTTAAAAATAAATCAACCACCACCTGTAGTAGCAAAACAATTTGTAACTGTTTTAAGAACTTTCTCCAAACATGAAAGTGTTAATTAGGAATCAGTTTCATTAGAAATCATAGAAGTTCATCAAAAACTGTATTAGACTGAAATCACAACATAGATTAAAAAAAAAGAGTGTGACAATTCAACAGAGAACTGTCCCCAGTGAGTAGGTTGAGGCTGAAGTCTAATGAGGACGAAAGCCTTGTCTGTGGGGAATTTTTGGTGATACTTGGAGAAAAACTATACTGTGTGTAATTCTACCTGAATCATTTTTACAAGTGTTGTAAAGTTTCATACAGTAAGATTTTTCTACATGCACTTCAATTTCACAGCAAGAGTGGCATAGAGTACCTAAACACAGAAGAGAGCATTCATGCAAGATATCTAACTCCTTGATATAATAATGCATACAATTCAAAATGGTTATACTATGATTACACCTAGGGCTTTCCACAACTACAAGGTGGTGGGAGTGGAAAGCATGGCCCCCTGAATCATTAACTAGAAAGCAACCACCACCTTCTATATGGGATTTCTTTTTGCGCTTTTTCTTCATTCTTAATCAACTGTGCTGTTGCTGGCGATTTTTTGTAAAACTGGTAAAAACAAAATTATAATCACTGAATTGGGCAATCTGGTGATCAAGACGTTTAAACCCCTCAATCTTCTGGGCAGAGGAAAACACTGTGCGACATTTAGAGCTCTAGAAAACAAAAAGAGAGTGAAAGTTACTTTTTAAACTGCCATTTAGAGATGGATTAGCACACTGCATTTCATATATGGTTCTTATGTTTACCAACATGTTTTAAAACTCTTCCTGACAGTGGTGCAGCAAGTTTAATTCCCAAGCAGTGATTCTGCTCCCTACATATAGCACTGCTGTTCTCTGAACTACTGGGGGGGGGAGCACCTCTCCTATGGACATGGGCTGAGAGAATTGGGGTTGTTCAGCCTGGAGAAGAGAAGGCTCTGGGAAGACCTCAAGCACCTTCCAGTACCTAAAGCAGGCTGCAAGAGAGCTGGAGAGGGACTTCTTACAAGAGCATGTAGTGGTAGAACAAGGGGTAACAGATTTAAACTGAAAGAGGGTGGATTTAGGTTAGATATTAGGAAAAAAAATCTTCACTGTCAGGGTGGTGAGACACCGGAACACGTTGCCCAGAGAAAAGTTGTGGATGCCCCATCCCTGGCAGTGTTCAAGGCCAGGCCGGATGGGGCTCTGAGCAAGCCAGTCTAGTGCAAGGTGTCTGTGCCCATGGCAGGGGGTTGGAACTAGATGGTCTTTAAGGTCCTTCCAACCCAAATAATTTTGTGGTTCTATGATTACCTGAGAGCAACATCATTAACAGCAGCTGTTCTACAACTGAGTTGCAGGCAAATGCAGTAAAATGCCAAAGCAAGAAATTATGCCTACACAGAACTACACAGGAAGTCATTAGACTACTTAGACTGGGATGCCTCATCTTACTGTTTCTGAAGTTTTCTGAAGATCAGATTTAGTACATGCCAAAGCAAGACTGAAGAGTATTTTTACTTTCCAAAGAAACTACCACCCAAATATAGAGGCAAACTGGAAACTGTTAATCTCCAGTAAAAATCTCTAGCCTTGCTTCGTTTGTGTCTATGTGTATTTCATCACCTGATAAGCTTATGCAAGAAAACTCACCTGATTAACAAAGAGAGTTGTCACAAATTTTCCTGGCTTGAAAACCTCTACAACTTTTCTAATCAGGTCATCGTAAGAGGTCTGACTTATGTTTGTTTCAAAACTAACATAAGAAAACTCTGGTTCTGGAGTGATGTGAATAGTCCAGTAAGTTCCCTGAAAAAAGATTAAGGTATTATTACCTCCAAATACTTATTTCTTTTAATTACCAATGTTAACTATTAATGAGTGTAAAACTTACATCCGATTTCATCCCATTCATTGAATACCCACAAGGATTGAACATTGTAGCATCAATAACAGAACCTGGTATCAGGTCACGAATTCCACTCATCTGAAACAAAGTCAAACAACTCTGTTTATCACGCATCCTTGCACTTGTTTAGGTTTAACTCAAAGGCAAAATGAACATCTATTTAGCAATCAGGACACTAGAATTCTCCCAAAACCAAGTAAGTCTGATTACTTGTACCACTGTAGATGACCTTGCTTTGCATCTTGTCACTGCCATTTATGTAGTGACAAGCTGCATGCAAGCTATCCCACTGCCTCTTACATAGCCCAGCTGCATCCATCCAAGACAAGGAAACAGCTCAGAATTCCAAAACATATTTGCTTTTGCTGCTGAAATGGTAAACAGAGCTTCCCTTCAACCGCTATCCACAAACTGAATAGTTTACATTTACTCCAGAGTAAGGATACACTACTTTATACCCTAGAAAGAAGTGCAATCCCAAGCGTTTTGATTTACCACACAGTACCTGAGCTACAGCCAAATCTCAATAGCAAATACAGTATGAGAATCAAAGCCTAAGATGGAAAACAAGATGAAGTCAGTGTACTTTTCAGGAAAATTTGTTCATGTCACATGACTTCCCCGTCTGGGAAAAGAGGGCAAACCCATCAAGTTATGCGTAGACCCCAAGTCTGCCCTTCCCCTCATCCAAATGGCTTCATGATTTAACCCTGATTTTGATACCTACTTAACCTTTGCATTCATTATCTCCAGTCTAAGCCTTCTGATAATCTACATCCTGCAAAGTTACTCGAATTGTGGTTTTAGTCCTACTCCTATATCCTTCAGAGTAAAAGCTTCCAATCACCCAAAGCACTGCATATTGTTTCTTTCACTAAAGGAAGGGCATTGAAAACATCAAGTTATATTCCCCAAAACATTCTAGAGTTAAATCCATTTTCCTCCCAAAGTATTAACCTGATACTTTCTGTGACCTCTCTCCTACCACAAAATAAAGCTTGTATTAAAAGGTAGAGTGAAAGAAGCATTTTGTTGCCCACTTTCCACCATTCCCCAAAAAACCTTAGTTTTCAAGCAAACATACACGAGTGACGTCATTTGCAGTAACACCATCTTTCATGTAGAACTGGTCCATAACTACTGGGTCAAGCTCACTCATCAGAATTTCCAGTGTCTGATCAGGCTGATTGGATATCCGACTCTCTGGGAAATCCAGGGTGTACAGGTACCTACATGAAGCACAAATCAATTATGTAACACATACTGACAGCACCAAGTTATACTATAAGCCCCAAAGATTTCCAACTCTTCGCATACATACCAGCAATCAGAGTTCATACGCCCCATGCAATAAGCTGCTCCATCTGGACAAGACAAAAAGCCTCCAGTTAATGCACCACAGCTTAACATTTACGTAAAATATTACAGTCATTTCTTACTTAAAGACAGGGGCCTTTCACAGAACCCCACGAGGTTCACTGATGCAGTCAGCAGCTGTATCAAATAACCAGGCATTTAACTTCAGGAACACCAAGTTAATAACCAGAAAAGCAAACTCCCTCAGAAGTGGGTCTGGACACCCCAGCTGAGAGGCTACTATCAGGAAATTGATATTACAGTTCAGCTATGCACAGAGAGAAACCCTGGTACTCTTAAAGCCTCTATTGAACACATTTATGATTATCATTTATTTTCAAATAACTCAGATGAGTACCACAGCTTCCATGTTCTTTCAAAAGCCTGTCACTATTGAAAATTTAAGATTCTTCTTGTAAGTCTTAAACTGTATTAAATGTTCAAATTCAGTTTTTAGCATAGTAACTTCTCTGAGCAAAGCCCACATTTTTCTTCAGCATATTATTACTTTATTACCTAGATTTTTAATAGGGCTTTCAGAATTCTGCAGAGTGATCCTGAAGAGTGATTGGAAGTCTGAAGCTGACCCCAGTTAACACAAGGTGTTAAATGTCAAGATTAGTATGATTTAAATTTTGATCTTGGCAAGCTAGTATCAGAAATTCAGAAAATAAGTATCTATAGCTTTGGACTTTTATGCAAGGACTGCTGAATGCTTGGCCTGGCAGCCTGTACATATTGTACTGCTCATCACTTCTCACGTAACATCAACCCTTCACCCAACTTTGCTGAAGTTTCATCAACTTACTTGGGAAAATTTCATTAAGAAACTCTACTTCTTCCTGGAAATTCCTATGTGGGTACTCCTGGTGGGAAGGCTTCATGAAATTCTTACGTGAATAAAAGAAGCTCTGAAAAAATAAAGGTGCATCTTAGGTATTGAGTATATCCATCCACCTTGAATCTAAGAGTTTAGAAAAAAATGCAAGCACTTATGAACTTTCACAGGACCTAAGGTTTCATTGTTGAGACACTGCTACCAGTATTCCTGTTTCAGAAGCACATGGTTATTCCTATCTTAATTTCTAAGCTTCAGGAGACAGCTTACTTCCAAACTTGTTTTCCACTGGACAGCATGGGCACAGTTACTCTTAAGTAACTCAGCACAATAGCATCTGTTAGTTAGCACCCAGTAAGAGACAAATAAAAGGGCAAATGCTACAGCAGAGCAATCTTACATTACCATCTTCCCACTATGGGAAGCATACACAAATGTCCAAGTTTCAGAATATTTAATAAAAAGAGTGGATTTGAAATAGTAGTAAAAAGCTTTGTGTACATTGCAAAGAAGATTTGACACCTTACCTGAATTGAGTCAAACCCACTGTACTCCCTAGCAAGCTCCAACAGGGGAACCAGTGCTTGCAGTAAGAGGGTGGTACCACACGTCTTCAAAATGAAACGTCTCTTGGAGACAAACATGCTACTCTCACTGTAAAAGAGGTGTTAAGAATATAATAAGTGCTCTACATAAAACAATGCAGGAGGGAGTTGTTAGGTCTTGGTTCTTATCCCAACCAAATGCATTACTCCAAGTGAACATACAGCATATGGCAGATAAACATAGCCAGCAAATTAATCAAATCAATAGAACGCAGCTAACATTTGAGAGCTGTTATGATTTCCCAAAACAAATACCTGCTCCAAGCATGATATTACAGAGCTGTCACACTACAAGAAAAGGCACACACATTAGACACCCTCAAACTATCTGAGAAATACAAACATGCTGTGATGTGGCTACACAGGCACAGCTAGATGGTATGCCTTATAAATAAGATACAGAAATTAACTATATGTAAACTAAGTCAGACACTTAACTACAGCCCAGCTGAACTGGAGATAGACATTGATACTACATCCAGAACATTTAAACATGCTTAACAAGTATCTTTTCATCAGGTAACTGAACAATGGGAGGAAAAATTAGCTTAAATAACTCAATTTGGAATGCTGTTTACAAATTCAAAGTCAAGGTTAAATTTCATCCAGGATGCAGTGCAACTAGATACTCTTTTCAGAATTTTGTTTTAAATATATGAAGCTTGAAGAAACAAGACTTGAACAGTTTCTTTGACTAGCTTGCTCTTAGCACAACCTTGCCCTCAAGGCAGTCTTTCAGAGTACAAAAGCTTCAGTATTTGTAATCTGAAGTGAACCAGAGAATGTCAAATGTGTCTGTAAAGTTCACGTAGAAAAAGCAAGAAAGCATTTTGCAAGATGAAAAACACATGGCAAAAGTAGTGTCCTTAAAACTAACTGCAGCGTAACACAAAAATTCCAGGGTTTCAGGAAAGCTACAGTTTTACAGATACCCTTAGGTCAGCTGCAAGAGTTGTTCCACTTGATTGTATTATCTGCAGTTAAAGCCGATCTACCGATAAGGTTTTTTTGCTGATCTATAAGTGACACCTATAGCCTATTCTGCTGAAGTAATACTAAAATTCTGTATTGGGGACACTTATTTACCTATGGACAAAATTCAGTGATGAGGTGCAAAGCCACCACAGCTCTGTTGATGCTTTTGGTTAAAGAAAAAAAAGAAACAACTATGAAGAGACTTGCACCTCTGAACAGGAGATCCCTGCAAGTTGTAGCCATCAATTGCAGGACATTAACCCAAGACTGGATTCTCAGCCAAGTGGATCACATAGGACAGCTTTCACTTTTTTCCCCCCTCTTAGGGACTAAAAGAATGAGGCAGTGCCTTACCTGAGTACATAAGCTTCCTGCTTGTCAGTTTTTGTCACACTTATGATCAAACAATGCACATTCTCCAGAAGTTTGTCCCACTCAATCCTGTGAAGAAATTACAGAGGAGCACAAACAACAGGTTAAACAAACCAAAGCTTGCTGGAGCCCTGGATAAAAAGCCCAAACAAGACTAGAGTCTTGTCTTGAGTTACTGGATCTGAAAGCAGTGGGAAAATGGGAAGACCTTTCATATGGGACTGTCTCTCAATACAGTAATACTGAATTCTTTGCTCTTGATGGCTCAGTATTCCTCAAAGTCTGTTACTGTGATCTCCTGCATGTGGACAACTGCCAAACAGCAACCTCAAGCTTCTAACTAGGTGAGTCAGGATAACTTTAAATCCTGCATCCCACATGTACTAAGACAAAATTGTTTCGTAACTTACGGTATACTTTAGGTTGAATCTCTATGCACTTCAACCACAGTAGTCATTGGCAACTACTAGAGTAATAAACCAGCAAATTATCACTAAGATGTTTTAACTGACCAGTTCAGAGTCAAGTTCATCATTTAACTGAAAACCTAAAAACTAATAGATTTCAATGGCCTGAATTCCTCTCTGACCAACCAGGATCACAGAATTCCTTCATATAGTGCAAATTGTAGCTATGGTGCTAGAATTCAGTATGGTGGTAGAAGTTTCATATTTCAATTCTTTACTAATATTACTCATTCTAGAAGGAGTCTGAAAAAAAACCCCAAAAACCAAGGGCTCAAATTAAGCCAAAAGACTTTGAAGTACTCAAGAGAAATGACAGACTTGCAAAAAAACTACTTTGGTTGTCACTTCAGTTTTGTGTCTACACCAGATTAGCAGAATCCAATATAGTCAATTTTGCTATAAATAAGACAGGAACAGATACAGCTTCCTGACGTCACAAAATTACAAGACTGCCAGCTGTCCTACTTCTCCCTTCCCACAGCATATTCCACCTGCAGGTTTGTGCTGGCTCTTGTCCTCAGAGATATCATGAGCCAAGAGATTTACTACCCCAGTACAAAACTAAGCTGCCTATCACTAGAGCTGGAATAACTGCAGGAGCTGGGAGCATGAAAGAATTGCCAATTTTTCGTCACCAAGCAAGCTCAGCTTGCCCACATAAAACTGTCAGCCTAATCCTTCTTCAGGAGCCAGACCTCTCACCCTTTACTGACACTGCAAAAGCACCGTGGCTGTGATCCATGGCAGAGCACTCACTGTTAATTCCATCAACAGGCTTCCTCCTGCAGCCACCAGTCTTTCCCCTTAGAAAACTGGTCAGTTTGTGAAGTTGAAGTTTTAGGTTCTGTTGTATGTATGATTAAAACATTCAGATATTCTTCAGCCTCTCTAAACACTCCAGCAAATAAATGCCTTAACTTCTCCCTCAAAGAATTCACCCATTCAGGAGAATGCCTCCTGAAATTCTGTACCTTTACTATTAATACTCGAAGATTTTCCCATTTGAAGTACATATTACACCAGAATAGTAATATTTATATATGATTCAACCAGAACATACTTAACTTACAGACTCATATTATACTCTCCTTTTAAATGAGGCTGAAGATATTAAAAAATGAGTTTAGAAAAATCTTATGCATTTTAAAAACCCTCATAATTAAGTATACATATGAACAAACTTTTTTGTCTGGCTACAGCACACCAGCATAAGTTTGCCAGCCACTTTTCCTGTAAATTGAGCTAGGTAGGTATTAGATTGTTCAAATCATTCCAGCATCCCTACTGACATTTTATCTACCATTAAATAAACACCCAGCATCTGACATTGCATTTGTGAAAGGTGAGGAAGAGTTCCCTGATGCTGAGCTGTACTAACCCCATCTGTACATTACTACAAATCTGATTTTGTACTTGTCTAAGTATTAATGGGCATGTAACTATCTTAGGCTTTCCAAGAGCATACGTCTCAGCCTCCACAAGCTTCTTACCTGGTCAGACAGTCAAAATCTCAGCCTTATGCAGGCAAGTGACACTTTTTCTGTAAGTATCCCTGTAGCCCAGTTCTGTGCACGCATTTCAGGGAAATGGCTCCTCTGAGCTTCAGACACATATTAGCAGACGAAGATGTAACAAGTTTGGCAGTCCAGTGAGGGGTCAGTACAGCACCAACAATGCACTACTGTGTGTTAAGTGCAAAGGCCACAAAGCAAAGGAAGTCCCATAATGCTTGTTGGTGCTACAGTTCATATTTAGGTACTATGGCTGATATCTGCAGTTGCACAAGACCTTTGCATACCGTAGTCCTCACTACTGTACTACAGAAACCATAGCTAAGAGTACACTAAATGTTGTGTTCAGCCTTTACAGAAATAAAGGGCAAGGTCATAATTTGATCTGTCTGGAGCAACACTAAGGAAAAACCCTACAACTTTAGAAATGGACAAGATGCCAGGCTTGCTCTAGAACCAGGATGAGACTTGGACACATTAGGGAGAAGTTCTGAAGGAATACTGGCCTGTATCTATCTTCATTTTAAAGTTAAGTACAGAAAACTAAAGAAAGGCTGGATTTTATCCAACAATCTATTTAAACAAGATGACCTTAGTATTTGGCATGTTCCATTGTTGAAAGCACAGCTAAGGAAGAACATCTGGGACTACTTTGTACCAAGTAGATTAAGTTGAGTGCAAGTCTAACTCTTGCATTTCTTCCTTTTTTTTTTTTTGATCTGTACAATTGTCACTAGTTGAGACAAGCAATACCTACCCATACTTAAATGAAGAAACAAAATCAACCTTAAAAGTAGTATTTCAATGGTTATCACTACATGTATTCCAGCTATTCAATAATAAGTAAAAATCCTCTAAGTTAGTAAGTCAAGTTTTGAGACCACTACTTATTTCATAACTAAGTTTTAACTTGGAAGCAAAGCATCCAACTGAAAAAGGGTAACTAAGTAAGACTAATTCTCAATAAAGTGCCATCACAGACTTCTGCTCTTCAAAATTCCCCATTCAATGATCAATGTGCAAGGCATTACAATTTCCTAAATTATTTCCCATAGCCAGACATCAGGACAATGCCAGTTTGGAAACCACTCTCCTATACTTAAGCATAGTAGAATATGATCCGTAAGAATCATTGGCAGCTCTCACTGGAAGCAAGTTCTGCAGCAGACCTGCAGACACACACTTGAGACTGACTCCTCACTTATGAGGGCTTATTGACCACTTCACTCCAAAGCTGTAAGATCCCAATTCTGAATTTTCAAATAACTGCTACTTATCCAGAGTCAAATTCGTTTCTTGAATGGGCAAGCACGATGCACCTTAAATGACTGCACCTTCTCAGAGAATAGCAAATTAAAATTGAATACATCTACTCAAGTGTGAAGAACTGTCCTTGCTTGAATGGTAAAAAGCTATTTGTTCTACACTTGACTAGCAGAACATCCCAAAGGGAAGAAAAAAAAAAATCAAGTTTAACAATCTACTCCTATCCTACTCCTACAATCTACTGTGTTGCAATATTTAGTGCCTTATCAAGAGACTTATTACCAGAGTACAAATAACTTCCATTCAAACTGCCAACCAGGTATGTCAGCAGGGAAAAGCTATTACAACTGAGAAGTAGCTTAATTGTAGGAAGTATGTTTCATGTCTCTAATGAATAGTCAAAAGTCCCTCTCAACCTTAAATTCCAAAGCATCATATTTGCTCCTTTATTTCAGAAGGAAGTTTTCCTTGACAGATAAAACCACACTTTTGAATGCAAGTTATTGGCCTCTTCTGAGGCCAATAACTTCAGGGCCTTTACCTTCAGGGATAAAACATTCTTTAACAAGAGTCGAGCATACCAGGCACAATACTGCTGTTTCAGGCCAACTGGGAGCATGCTAATAGCAATTTGAAGAGATTAAGAACTACATCAAGAACTCACTCCTATCAGCAACCAACAGCCTCCTCAAGCACACCACCCCAGTAACAGTACCTTGCTAAGGCAGCCAGACAGCATTGGGAAGAAAAGCTGTTTTGCAGTAGGGCAGGACTTCTTAAGAAATAAATCATATAGAACTCCTAAAGACAGTTTAAGCCATATACATACTATTGCATAGCTTCTCATTAAAATAGAACAGCTGACAATTCTGTACTACCAAAAGTAATAAGCCTTTTAATCTTGACTGTAAGACCTTGTTTTAATGTCAAGCATTCAACTGCAGAGCAATCTTTTATCCCCTCACCTGTTACCTACTAAGTGTTTCTAGGAGCCACATAGGTATCAGTTACCTCATTAGCAGGCCACAGTTAAATAGGTAAAATCCTACCAATACCATGATCCAGACAGCCAAACTTAAAAATGTGTCTAAACTGCTTATGCAGGGGAGATGCAGCCAAGACACACGAAAGCTGGCTAAGTATTAGTGCCAGCAGAGCTCAAACATTGATTTCAAGCATCCTGAAACAGGTAAGAATAATACAGACCACACAAAAGTCACAAGCATTTTAAAGCACCTCCCAGCAGCTCATGTATTTCTCTGCATGTGAATTACTTCCCATCAGAAATATAACTTAATTTATAAATTGCTGCTTAAGATAGATTACCTTGAACCACTTACACAGCCTGAGTTTAGGCTCAAGGCGCTTGCAACTCGATAAGTTTACTTAAGCAATATCTGTGAGGTACACAAAAGTGTCACACCCTCTGTATGCTCTGAGCACAGATATACAGAGAGACTGTCCTCATCTCCCTTATCTTAAACTTTAGAAGCTCTCCAGGGACATGCACTTAATCTAGAGAGACAGGCACCTGAATGGAAAATTGCATCCACATCAAAAGTGATTCTATGCAGTACTGCTCACAAAATCCTTCTTACCTAGAAAGTCCCAAGCCAATTACTTAGAGCATCACTACCAAATGAAACCAAAATGCTTCAGCAATGGCACAAGGATGGCCACAGATAGCACTCTGAAGGCTGTATATTCCTCCTGCTGCAAGCCTTACACCACTATTGCTGTTACGTGGAATGGGGACTCCATCCTTTACATCCAAAGATACTCAATGGGTATTCCCAAGTCTCTCATATTCAAGGATATCCAAACTGTTTAAGGAAGCATGAGGCACAGCAGGACTTACAAGAAACATTCAGGGCAAATTTGAGTGTAATTTTCTCCAGAAGGAACATACTGTAAGGTAGCAAGTATCTACCGAAAGCCCCAAGTCTTCCTGTTCTCCCGGCTGAGCAAACAACCATTAGGAAAGCCCTTTGAGGAATACACCAATAGATGTTTATTTATTTGCTAGAGTCTCACTAATAGCCCAGACCTTTGACAGAAAGTGAATAACCAAATGCTTCAGCAGCTTTAGTGGTAAGGTAGGAAAATGTCAGAAAGTCTTCAACATAAGTCTTCACTTCCTGCAAGCAGTATCAGAATCAGTAGTAGTGAGAATAAAAGGGCTTGTTTCCTTTGTGTGAAACCATTCTTTAATTATCATTTTGAGTTACAAGAAAACATTTTACCTTTAGTTTTGAACCTGACCTAAAATCTAGTTGATTAATATCCATTCTGATGAGGAGAAGACTGCACTCTTACATAAAGTTCTCCAGAAAACCTTGCACTGCCCATCAAGAAAGCTCAGCAAGCACACAGGGACAGAAGCCCTTATCTTAGCACAGTCCTGCCTTCTTTCCAGAGTCCCTCCAGTTTTGTTCCAAAGCACTGCAGGAGTAAGAGCAGAGCAGGGCTCAGGGCCCAGCTTCCTTGTGCCGTCAGTGTTTGAGGAAACAGGCAGGTAACACTGCCCAGGACTGGGGGATGGGGCAGAGGTGCAGCGGCACTGCAGCACTGAGCTGACTCAGGCTACAGGGTGCAGTACAAAGCAAGGATTTACAGGACTCCTACCAAATCCTTGACTGGATCGGTGCTTGGGAGCTTTCTTGTAGCACAGGACCAGAATGTTGTGTCTGTGTCACCCCATACTGCTCATTGCTGCAGTTTTCTCCAGCTTGTGTCTCCATGTAATATAGACAAATAGGAAGCAGATCAGAAGTCCATAAATAAGCTTACTTTCAGAGTATTCCTCAGGGTTGAATGCTTAAGATATGAGCTTTTAACACTGGCATCATTTACTTACAGTTTCAAACTTCTGTACATTCAAGATCCTGATAACCCTTGAGATGGAAAATACATAGCTGCACATCATCTGAAGGAATAAACAGCTTATTTTACTGTGGGCATAGTGAATGCACTACACAGTCACCATGGAAATCCAGGGCTTGCAGCAAGTTCATCATGTTTTCAGCAAACCCTCTATTTTCTATACATAGTTTAAGGCTATTTTTTTTTTTAGGAAAAAACCATGCTTTACAAAGCATAGTGAGAACAAGCAATAAAATTAAAGCAAATTATTTTGAGACCACAAAAACATTAACTTCATTCCACTGCTGAATACAAGCACAGTAGGCATATTTAGATGCTTGGCAGTAGCTATTTCAACCACAAGACCTTTCTGCATAACTCATTAACAAGTGAGCAAAAACACCCCAAAACTTAAAATAAAGCCCAAGTTCAATATTTTTTCAGTGAGACCTTTTATTGAATGTTTTAAAATGACAGTCAGGGATCTCTTCTGAAATACATTACATCTAATCCAAACTTTTATCCAGAAGGCAGGTTTGCCCATAGGAGGAAAAAAATGTGGGAAAAAAGTCTTAATCGCATCAGCTCAAGAACATTTTTGCTGATGATATCCAGCAAAGACTTTAAAATATCTAATCCCTAACAAGCACGCGCAACATGGAAATTTTTAGCTCTGAACACCAGCTTAGTCATTCGGTAGATGAATGGTTCACATTTCACTACTAAGCAGGTATTACAATACAAAAGGCAAGCTCAACTGGTTTGCAACTTGATTCTAATTTAGCTTTTGTTCTACAGTTTCAGCTTTGATTTTAGCTTTTGTTCAACATAAACTAGCTTATTCAATCACCTTTACAGAATTATCATAGCAAGACACATTGTGTTCAGGACTTTCATTTGCATCTATCAGCAGCAATAGGTAATTTAATTCTGACAGTTTTTCAAAAGAGAATGTTTGTAGTAGTTCATTTCATGCTAGAAACACAGCATCACTGATAATTAAAGTGGACTCAGGTTAATAGCACTTTCAGACACACCACAGCTTCCTACCAAAAAAAGTAAGGAACTTCGATTAACATGTTGTATTAAGAGCCAATTAACACAAAAGTCTTCAAAGCCTCTTCACAGCTCTGACAATGTTAAAGGCCACACGTACAACAATTAACAGTTTTTACCCACTCAATTAAAACTTTACAGCCATATCTAAACCATACAAAGGAACTGTCCCGGTACCTACACTGCAATTACCTTAACTTTTAAACTGCTTAAGAGCATTTAAGTTTGCAGTTTTGCAAACACGAGTCGGAGCTGACGAATGGAAAACCAGAGAGCATGAATGTGTCAGTGAGGAAAGCATTCACAGAATGCCATCTCTAAACTACATCTGCATATTAACACAAAGTCAAACGAGTACTTTTGGAATCTTTCACTTTTTAAGTCAAACACTACAGGACTCCTCAAGTGCCTACGTAGCTCACATCACCTGCAAGTATTTCAGCTAGAATTTTCCTTCCAGGATTGTCTGGACATTAACTATACAAGCTGTTACCCTCTGCATCTGCTACACCACTAAGCCTCCAAGAGCTATAAAACCACATCTGATGATTTCCATATTAAGTACATTATTCAGAAAGGTCTAAATAGCTTCACAAAATTACACGAGCAAATTACCTCATTACACCAACAGGTAAAAATGTATTCTGCAGTGCTTGTGGTACAGCAGAAATGAAGCTTCCACTAACCATGAGCACGCAGACACCCACACACGGGCTATTCATTACTTTAAAAAAAGACAATTATCTGCTCACTGCCAATTCAGACCTGTGAATGGCTAAGTCTACCGATATATATACACATGAGGAATACCAAAACAAAGGATACATTTCTGAATGGACATGCCACCACCACGAACACATTCCAAACTTTAAATACACTACGACAAGCTCTCTGACCATTGATTAACAGTAATATGCACAAGCACATCTGAATACACTGAGAGCCAGATATTCCAGCTACCACCCGAACCTGAAAAGCTGAACAATTGGCCATACTGAAGGTGAACTACTGACACGAGTATAACGTTCAGATTTGCCCTGTTTGCTTAGGACAAGCCTGCCTTTCCCAACTATGTCAGCTGATCCCACCTACATACCATATTTGTTGTCACTGCAAGCTCATGCATAGTTCTGCAGATTTTGCTTTGTACTTCAAGCTTGCAGCTACCATTTTCTGACACTTCAAGTACACAATTTATTGTGGATCTACAGCTGGACCCTCCAAGTCACAACTCTAAGTATTCCACAGAATCCCAGAATGGTCTGGGTTGGAAGGGGCCTTAAAGATCATCTAGCTCCAGCGTTTCTACACTGTCCCCTCTGCAAAACAGTTTTGGCAATCTGCAGTGCAGACGCCTCATGCCCGCCTTGCCCAGCACGGCTCCAGAGCCGCCCCGTGTGCCGGCAGGTGGCCATCGGCTCCTGCGCTAACAAAGGCGGCGCAGACACATTCCTGGGCGGCGGGCGGGGAGCGGCGGGAGCCGGTGCCGAACACGTGCGCCGGGAGCGGAACGTCGCGGAGCGGGCCCCGGGCCTTCCTTCCCCCGCCCCGGGCGGCGCCGAGCGCGGCGCCAGCGCATTCCCCACATGCCCATTGGGTGACGGGCGCGGCCCGGCCCTCCGCGGCGTCCCGCTCCCATTGGCCTCGGCTCCTCAATGGGGGAGAGCGACGGGAGCGGCGGCGCGGCCCGGGAGCGCGGCCAGGACACTCACGTGTAAACCGCGGCTCCAGCCACACTTCTAGGGGAGGAGGAGGCACCCCCTTTCCCGGTGCCTCCCCCGCTACGGTGCCCACCGCACCGCACGGAGACACGGGAAGGGTCCCCGGGTACCGCCTGCTTCCTTCGGCGAGAGCCGCNGGTGGAAGGTCATCCCCAGCGGGGATATGCCGAGGCTGTCACCGGAGGAGCGGGAAGGCGGCCGGGAGCGCGGGAGCCCAGCCCCCACCGGCGGCCACCCCGGAACCTGCCTTCCCCCGGCGCGGCCGCCATCGCCCCCCAAAGCGCCGCCACACCCGGGCCATTCAGGAACCCTCCCGCCC
>VZTH01010714.1:503379-750746 GCA_013397815.1 Aleadryas rufinucha
TCGGCGAGAGCCGCTCGAGGGACCTGTCCAGCTACGCAGTGCCGGAGGTCGCCGCCACACCGGCCATGTGAGGGAACCGTCAACCCTCGCCGCGACAGCCAGACGGATCTCCCATTCCAGCTTGCATTAACTGGGAGGGAGATTCCTGAGCCCCCGCTCTCTACAGTACGGCACGGACAGGGATTTCCGAGCCTTTTCATCTCGAAACTGACCGTAGTAGCGGGACGTGCCGCCGCAGAGGGGTGGGCACCGCTGCCGTGCCCCGGCCGCCAGNTCCCACCCCACCCCGCCCCGGCCGTTCGCGGACCTGGGTATGGTGCGGAGGTCGCCGGACCCCTTGCTCTGGTGCGGCTCCTGCTGCGCGGGCTGCTGCCGGGCGAACCACACCTCCAACAGCTTCTCGGTCCCTTCGAAGAAGTGTGCACCGCTCTCCTTCATGGTGAGACAACTCGGCAACCAACAACCACAGAAATTAAACGACAACCAAACTGCCGCCCCCGGCCGCCACCGTTCGCTGCTGCTGCACGGGCCGCGCTGCTGCCGCCACCAGGTCCCAGTCCGTCCCGGGCGGGTTTCACCTTCTGGGGGATTTGCTTAATATTAATTTAAAAAAAAAAAAAAAAAGAGGAATAAGTAGAAGAAGGAAAGATTTTTTTTTTTTAAATGGGCGAAAACCACCCGGAGTGCGCGGCGGCGGATGCGGCGTGAGCGTGTGAGCGGGTTACAGTCCGAGCGGGGGTGCGGGCGGGCGATGCGGTTCGGTTCCTTGTAGTCCGTGTGTTCCCCTGTTACAGAGAAGAGCGTTGAGCGAGCGCTAGCTAATGTCGCCGGCCATACTGTGTAAGCGAGGGGCCAGTGCGCACGCAGCCGCCTTTATATCCCGCAGGTACCCGCATCACGCCGGGTCGCGCTGCACATTGGGCGGCCGCCGCTCCGGCCCGCCTTTCTTCGCTTCCCATAGGGCAGCAGCGACGCCCGTCGAGGTATGTGCCGGTTTCTCTGGCCCCTCCCGCTGCGGCCCGCCCGCCTACCCGCAGGGAGCGGGAGATGGAGCGCGGGCGGCGGCGGGGCTGGGGCAGCGCTCGGGGCCGCGGTGTGGCGGCCGCACCGCGATCGGACTGTGCCGACCCGACCATGGGTGGGAAGCACGGCCTGTGGTCGGCAGTGAACCATGCCAGGGGGAGCAGGGCTGAACATGGCCTAGAGGTGGCGGGGGAGCATCCCCTGAAACCATTCGGCGCCTAGCAAGGGGCGAGCTCGAGAATTCCCGGCGCTCCTTCCCTCTGCGCCCGCCGTAAGGCGCTTCCCTCGCGCGTAAGGAGGAGCTCAGCCGAGCGTTCAGGCGCAGTTCCCGTTCCCTTCGTCCCTTCCATGAGCCCAGCGTGTGTGACCGAGAAGTGGGGAGTCACTGGTACACGGGTGTGTGGCACAAGGAGCGAGTGACCGGGCAGGGCATGTGCGTCTGTGGACGCACACGGCGGGGACCGCGGATCTGTGTGCGCGGGTCATTACTTGATAACCTACGACTCTTTTTTCCTAATATTTAGAAGAAATTGTTGAGAACCACATAGATCTATGGTCGCCTAAAGCATTTTTTAGCGACACTGTAACACATTATAAGCTCGGTGTTGCAATACTTCGTAGTCTGAGGAAAGGCTCGCTATTGACCAAATGAAGAACAGAAAATCCCGTCTTCCCCGATGAGCCTACGGTACTCGCACTATATGGGACAGGCAGCAGCAGATGGCTGGGGACAGATGAATGAGTCCCTACTAGGAGACAGTGAGATAGTATCGGACCGCATAATAGGCAGTGAGCTCTGTCCACCAGCGGAGGAGTGAGTCACTGAGCCAGTGAGTCATTCCCAAGGCAGCTGGCCGTGAATCATTCCCTAGGTGGCTAGTTGCCGCTGTACGCTCCCGTGGCACAGCCTTGCTAGCTGGCAGAGAACCATGTTCTCCAGTGCTGGGGCTTCACTGGTTTTTATTAACTTTGTGTGAGTTGTGACAACCCTAAAAAAAAAGGTTTTCCTTTCTCAGCAGTTTGTCTGTACCTCCATGCTGCCTCCTTCCTTGTGCCAGTACAAGCACTTGCATGGCTGTGTAGTGGACTGCATCAGGTTTAATGCTAACTACATAGTTTTAATGGTGGTTAATCGTTTTTAATTGTGAACAGCTTTAATTTGCATCAGTTTCCCAAGGCAGTTTATGTCCCAGCTACATAGATGCTTGTATTGGTATAAATAAGAAGCTGTGCTTGGGCATGCACATGATATTATGGATGGAGAGTGCAGGACCACTAGTTTCAGTAGCCACAATGGATTAAATCTGCTTAAAGTGCTAATAGAACTACAACTGAGAGTTTGTGGACTTTGTCCAACCATATTCCACATTTAATACCAGTCCACCCGTCCTTCTTTCTAGATGTGCAGTACTAGTTCTTAGTTCTGTCTTCTGTTGATTTAATGTTTTCTCTGGTTTCAGTCAGGTGTTTGATCCTACTTGCTGTTTGCAAGTGATCTAAGTGACATTGCTTCAGCCAGACATGTCTTTTTCTTGTCATGGATCCTGTCTTATATGGAGTTTCTGACTTCCTGATCTTGACTATGGTGTGGTCTGACAGCGTGTCTTGGACCACGTGCTCACAAACTTCATCATTTCCTGAAGTCTTGACTGTTCTCTTGTCTGCCCCCTCTAATTCGTTCTTTTTCTGACTTTTCCAATTCAGGACTTCACACTGGCTACCAGACAGAGTTCACTATAGTCAGAGTGGCCCTAATGCACTAGCTGGGACTGTTGTCCCTGGGTTTTAAGGCACACCAATTGCCTGTAAGAATGTTTCTGAGACATTTCAGAGCAGGACATGATTCAAAAAAATGAAGTACATTCCTTTTTTATTTCTGGGAAGCTTCTCACATAATAGAATGGATAACCTATGAAACCACATGAAATATTTGTTTGCAAGTTTAACAAGGGACAATACAGCTCAGTATCACCAGCTGACATGAGGAGGGAAATGATCTCAACGTTGAGTAAGATGAAATAGTACTTTTTCTGATGTGTTCGGAAAGTAGCGGGGTGATGTTGTATATTTGAAGCCAGAGAGTATAGGTATGTCTTGGGGTGACCGTGTCATGTGTATCCCCTACCATCGCTCTATGCCCAAACATGAGTCCTGTGCCTTTAAACTGAGCCTGGGAGAGCAAAGAGAAGCAGCCGGGCGAACTTTTCAAAACNGGTATGATCACCTAAAAAGAGATTTGTATTAATGCTGAAGGCTGCAGACCTTCCTTCACAGGAGTCTGGATTGCTGACAGATACACAAAAAACAGGTGGAGGAGGGAAACAGTGAAAGCTCTTTTTTGAACTTGACTGACAACTAGACATGAACAAAGTATTGTCTGAGAGACAGGCTGAGGTTTCAGGAAGGACAGAAGGAGATTGTTTTGGATTAGAGGGAGGTTCTGTGAGTCAGTGTTGGAAAGATGGTTGCTGAATTCATGTTTACAACTGAGATTACCCAGAGATAAAGGGTGGGACAGGAGCTGAAGGACCAGCAGGTTTGAAAATGTCCATTCAAAGGGGTTGCACTAATTTAACTAGACCAGTTTTGAACTTGTTTTAATAACAATAATTAAGCATTTGAATCTGGAGGAAGAATGGCTTGGGAAGACAGGAAGGCTCAGATATCATCAAATGATTGTGAGACACGGGGACAAAAATTGTTTATGGTCTTGTTCTTTTGTAGTAATCTGCTGGCACAACAGGCTGTAACTGGCCAGGTACATTCCCATGTGTGCAGGAGGAAATTCTATGTTGTAAAAACACTGTTGTGACAATTGTTGTAACCTTTTTTTTTTTTTTTAATGCTAGGTGTGTAACCAAGCCCAACAGTCAGAGTGGTTCAGAGTTTCTGCATACCAAAACAGTGCTTTAGGGCAGTTAGAAACAGAATGCAAGCCTGTATGGTGCTGAAGCTGAAGTTTCTCCCCATTTTCATTGCTAAACAAGCTGCAGAGACAGAGCTCACAGAGTTAGTGTGAAGCAATCTTTGCTCTTACCCATATTCTTGAATAGGGTAAGCTTGGTGTCAACAGATAATCAAGTCCAGAAAGAAAGATGAGAAAGTATGAATGTTTTATTGTATGGAAAGGACAATGATGAATTCTGTATTCTTAGCCAGTCTCTTTACACTTTCCCAGTAGCACAGAGGGGCTGCAGAGTTCTTGAAATTTCTCCCTAGGGAATACTCCTTGTGTAGAGGTTTCCTCACTTTGAACAGCTATTTTGAGCAGCTGGAATGATCCATAGGGGGCTGTGGCAGCAAAGTCATTTAGAGCAGCCAGCTTACATGAGAGGCAGTACCAAGAAAAATTGAGATTCAAGTACGGAATTCAAGCCACCTTTACCAGCCCTGCACCCACCGGGCAGTAAGGGATCGTGCTCACTCTTTGTGAAGGAGAACATTCCTTGTTAATATTTATGTAGAAGTTATGTTAATGCTAATTCTACGCATCTCTGCTATGCCACTGTGAAAACCAACNGCTCACTCTTTGTGAAGGAGAACATTCCTTGTTAATATTTATGTAGAAGTTATGTTAATGCTAATTCTACGCATCTCTGCTATGCCACTGTGAAAACACTCTTAGTGCCTTCCCCAGTTGTTTCAATGGTTGTTACAAAAGGAACGGGAAAGCAAGTTGTTGCAGAGCAAGCGCAGGCCTAGAGAATGCATGATTTTCAAGGCATTTTTTCATTTCTTTTAGAAACAAAAGCACTCATCTCTACTGCTGCAAACCTGGCCCTGCTCCTCCATTCCCATTTTGATTTACTTGCCCTGCTTCTCAGGTTTCTGCTTACAGAAAGGACAGCAACCACAGCCAACTTCAGAGTTCAGCGGGTCAAAGGTCTCAGAACAGAATTTCTCAGCAAATCTGGGCTGTTTTGCTACATGGTAGAAATTGTAAACTGTTATAGCAAAAAGCAGAAATGATCTTTCAGTAATAGGAGCTATTTTTAGCTCAAAATAGTGATTTCAGCACCCAATGCTGTTATTCCCTACTGAATAAATGGATTTATTACCTACAACCAGGAAATATCCTTATAAACTAAATGAGGAAAGTAAATATGAAGAATTGTCCTGTGAAATAATTTTCAGGGTGCCATTATGGTTTTCTCTGCAGTTAGTTCAGATTTGACTGACAGTTGTAAGTGTAGTGCTACCATATGATTTATCTCATGATAAATGTTGTTTGCTGACAAAAAAAAAAAAAAAGGAAGAATTGACAATTAAGTAACTCTTGTAAAATTCTGTATGTGTGAAATTGTAAAGCAGAAGTAGCACAACTTTAATACTTGGACAGTGTATGGCTTATTAAAAACATTAAATTACTAAAGCTTCTTAAGGTTTAGTTTGCAGATCCAGTTGCAAAATATTTGGCTAATGGAATAATCAATCAATTACATTTGGAAAAGATGAATTAAATGGAAAAGTTAGGAATTTCAATTTTGGCCTAAGTTATACTTACTGCTACTTTGTGTGTTCTGCAGGCCTTGATGTCATGGTGATGGGCCATAAAAACTCCACTGCTGAAATTAACCATCATTTTAGTGATGGGTGTGAAATTTGCTCCTCTCCAGTCACCTGGCAGTAGACCAGTGAGCTCACGTGCCAGTTACTTTCAGAAATGGGGTCGAGAAGATGCAGGGTCTTGCATTCATTTTCTTGAGTTCTGTTCTGTCCTTGTTCTGAATGATGCTTTGCCCCACACTCCTGCTGTTATCTAAACTGACTTTGCTCCCATCATCAGTCAATGTACTCATTAAAATCTGAGGCAAAGTATTCATTTCAGATCAGTAGCAAAGTGCAATTTATATTTTGCCAAGATATCTTCCATTTCTCTGCACTTTTTATTCCATAGCACTACAGTCCTTTTCTTTACTGTTTTTTGTTTATGGGGATGAAGAATCTTTTTTTGTTGTTTGCTTTTCATATCTTTTTGAAAGTCTAATTCAGCTTGACTTTTGGCAATTCTCACTTTGTCCTTCCTTTTCTTTATCCCTCAGATAACATTTCCTTTGTGCTTAAGCCTCTTTGCCATTTAGCAAATGTTTTGGATTTTGCTTGTGGTTATTTATTCAACTAGCTCTCTTCGGTAAAACAACTTCTGCTTTCTTGAGACAAAGTCCACATACTTTTATCCTTTTCACTTCAAATAATTATATTATCCTGAATATTTTAATTCCTCAGTCCCTGACTTCACAAATAAGTTCTCTGGTTTCTCAAAGCTTGTCTTTTTGAAATTGAAAATATTGTTTGCTTTTGGATCTTTTGCTGAATCAATTTTTACCTTACCAAATTGTTGTACATCTGTCAAAGCCCTCTTCTGTCACTGGTCAATGGCAATGCAATTACTATCATGTCTATATAGGTTTTCATATGCATTTGATTAACGAATATAATGCACTGAATGCAATAATGAATTTAATTCACAATTACAACATAAATGCTTTATCTTTGTCTATGAAGTTTGCTTATAAATACCTTTAGCTCAGTTGTAATTACCTTCAATTTTTATTGGTACCTAATTTACTAAATATATGATATTACTCAAACAAAAGCTAAACCAGTTATAGTTGATCTTCAAAGAGGGACTGAAGAAAGAGAATTGGGTAATCCTGCTTTTTTCTTATTGGTATTCGTCTTTCAGTGTTCTAAAAATTTGTGTCAATCCTTACATTTGGGTAATTAAAAAGTACATGGAAACTGTTGCTTGAGGTATCTTGTAGTTGTGTTCCTGAAAATGAAAAGGCTCCCTGAGAAGATTGCTTTGCTGAACAATACAATACACACATATGAGCAAAACTCAGACTTTCTCCCCTTCCACAGTCTCCAAAAGCCCCATGTCATATCGGTCATTTTAGTCCAGTCTAAAGAAGTCAGTATGCAAACTAAGGCCTTGTTCCTGCAAACATTTACACATTTAACTTTTAACCTAAATTTGATGTCAACAAAAGTACACAAATTTATGACGTGATTAATGTACAGAAGTATTAGCAGGCATGACAGAATGAGAGAGGCAGACTCCTCTTAGCTCCTCTGAAAGGAAGGAAAGATAATTTACAGTATTATCTACTGTCTTCTGTCACCAGGGTACAGAATAATCAGAACTGACCTTCAGAGAGGGGTTTCAGGGAGGAAAATGAACTGTGCCCTTTCTTCTCATCGATGACTTTTTTTGTCAAACCAAAATTTTTTTTCTGCTTATTTTTGTGATAGAAATTCTGGTTGCCATGTGCTCTACCTTCTTCCCTCCATCTGCCCATGGTCAGAAACCAATAGAAACATCGCAAAGCATAAGATAGATTAGTTAAATTAATTAATTGCATTGGCACATACTGTAGTTAAATACTCAATGAACATATAAGAGATCTTTATTGAAAGTTTCTGTGTCTTGTTTCCTTGATGTAGATTGTTAACAGTTCATATTTGAGACCTTTACATTATCTTCTGATAAGCAGCTAAACTAAGAAAGGTGCAGTAGGCAAAGGGAAAACAAATAATTTATTTAAAAAAACCCCCAAACCCCAAAAGGTTTTTATATTTTAAAGAAGAGACAAAGCTCCAACTTTTCAAATACTGAACCCGGACTGTATAGAAAACTTTGTTTGAAGAAACCAGCCTGGGAAGGGTGGGATGTCAACCACATGGAGGACTTTTGTTTACACAGAGCTAACAAAGATGCATCTCTTTTTTTATGACCCTATATACAAGGCCTGTGGTCAAAGCTAAAAAGATTATTGGGGAAACAACACTGAAACCCATGTTTCTCTCAAGAAGTACCTAGGTATATCCAAAATTTCAATTTAAAGTTATGTTCCTTTTGTTTTCACTTAGTCTGTCTTCAAGGTAAAGCAAGTTCATTCCTTTTTGTCTTGACTGAGGAAAGCCAGGCTGTCTCCTCTTTATGCTGGTCACTTCTGCAGAGATATTTGATTGTGACTGATTTATAATCAGCCTTCCACAGGGAAAATTTAATCTCTTTATCAGACAAGTAATGAAAAAATATTTATATAGTTTGTAATTGCTTACATTGTTTCTAATTGCTCATTTATATAAAGAAGGGATTTACATTGGTTATATTATCATCCATTTTAATAAGCCTAAGCATAAAAAGTCACCAGTTAAGTCTTAAATTAATGAGATTTATTCAAAAATAAAGAGATTTCAGACATTAACAAACTGGGATTTGACCTCTGGGGTGTTTGTCAATGTGTACATTGAAAATTTCAGAACTCTGAAAATGGAGTGAAAAGAAAACTTGAGGCTATCACATGACTAGAAATACAAATCTTAAATTGAGACACTGAGTGATACTGATAGGATAGAAACAAAATGGCTCTTTATATAGCTTTGGGCACACTGCTATATTTCATCCAGAACAAGAAAAAAGCTCTCTTATATCAAAGAGGAATAGGTACCAGATTTAATGTATAATTAGCTGATTTACAATTGAAATAATTTATTCTACTCTGTGTGACAGCATAATTTAAGTATCTCTGCAGTAGTGTTCAATGCTAGAGCTAAGCTGCTGTCAGCATTTAAAAAATAAAATCTTTCAACAAAGGTCGTGACAAATTTCTGAAAGTTTCTCTAAGATAAATTGTTGCAGAGAGCATATTTTTGGATGATATAAAAAAGTGATCTGGCAGTTTTGGAGACTGGAAGGCAAAGGTATTACACGGTGTTATGCATAAGTGGAGCTCATCATAAACCCCAACAAGGTGCTGTCCAAAAATACCAGTTTTTCGTAACTGCGGTCTTTTTTTTTTTTTTTTTTTTTTAAGGATCAGTAGTCCTTGATTAAATTGAAATCTGCTTTGTGCCCTTACTTTTCATAAATATTTCTTCAGTAGTTTAATACTGCCCCTCCCTCTGTGTTTTCAAAATACTAGCTAAGGTCTAAATTGCACAACTGTCTTTGATTGCAGCTTTGAATTTGTGCACCAGCTATGCCAACTCTGGTGAAAGATGTGCACTGAACTTTTACTGCTAACTGCAGTTGCAGGAGCCTTTTTGTCATTTGGTCAACAGAGCATCTCTCACTAGTGATTTCAGTCGGTGTCCAATTATGGAATATATGCTGCCTGGTTATGAAAAGACACATCTTAATCAATATGGTCAGTTTAATTATAATAATCTGATTTTTTTTTAACTTAGTATTTGCAAAATATAACACAGAATCATGGAATCATAGCATGGTTTAGGTTGGAAGGGATCTTAAAGATGATCTGGTTCCACCCCCCTGCCAGGGGCAGGGACGCCTTCCACTAGACCTGGTTGCTCAAAGCCCCATCCACCCTTTAAATGTTGCCAGGCATGGGGCATCCACAACTTCTCTGGGCAACCTGTTCCAGTGCCTAACCACCCTCGTGGTAAAGAGTTTCTTTCTGATATCTAATATAAACCCACCCTCTCTCAGTTTAAAGCCATTCCCCCTTGTGCTGTCACTACATGCCCTTGTAAAAAGTCCCTCTCCAGCTCTCTTGCAGCCCCCTTTAGGTGGAATGTGCTGTAAGGTGTCCTTGAAACCTTCTCTTCTCCAGGCTGAACAACCCCAGCTCTCTCAGCCTGTCTTCATAGGAGAGGTGCTCCAGCCTCCTCTGATCATCTTTTTGGCCTCCTCTGGACTCACTCCTGAAGGTGCACATCCCTCTCATGTTGGGGGCCCCAGATCTGGATACACTGCTCCAGGTGGGTCTCAGGAGAGCAGAGTAGAGGGGCAGAATCACCTCTCTTGTCCTGCTGGCCCCACTGCTTTGGATAAACCCAGGACACAGTTGTTGCTCTGGGCTGTGAGCACACATTGCTGGGTCATGTTGAACTTCTCATCTACCAACGCCCCCAAGTCCTTCTCCTCAGGGCTGCTCTCAGTCCATTCTCCACCCAGCCTGTATTTGAGTTTGGGATTGCCCCAACCCAGGTGCAGGACCTTGCACTTGGCCTTGTTGAGTTTCACGAGGTTTGCACAGCCCCACCTCTCAAACCTGCCAGGGTCCCTCTGGATGACATCCCTTCCCTCCAGCGTGTCCACTGCACCACTCAGCCTGGTGTCATTGGCAAACCTGCTGAGGGTGCCCTCGATCCCACTGTCCATGTCACTGACAAAGATGTTGAACAGCGCTGGTCCCAATACCGAGCCCTGAGGACACCGCTCGTCACAGGTCTCCCATTGGATATTGAGCCATTGAATGCAACTCTGAGTGTGACCAACCAACCAATTCCTTGTCCACCGAGTGGGCCACCTGTCAAATCCGTGTTTCTCCAGTTTAAAGAGGGATAGTGTCATGTGGGATAGTGTCAAAACATAACCTCATTGTACATATTAAGAAAAAAAATATTTTTTTTCTTNAAGGTGCACATCCCTCTCATGTTGGGGGCCCCAGATCTGGATACACTGCTCCAGGTGGGTCTCAGGAGAGCAGAGTAGAGGGGCAGAATCACCTCTCTTGTCCTGCTGGCCCCACTGCTTTGGATAAACCCAGGACACAGTTGTTGCTCTGGGCTGTGAGCACACATTGCTGGGTCATGTTGAACTTCTCATCTACCAACGCCCCCAAGTCCTTCTCCTCAGGGCTGCTCTCAGTCCATTCTCCACCCAGCCTGTATTTGAGTTTGGGATTGCCCCAACCCAGGTGCAGGACCTTGCACTTGGCCTTGTTGAGTTTCACGAGGTTTGCACAGCCCCACCTCTCAAACCTGCCAGGGTCCCTCTGGATGACATCCCTTCCCTCCAGCGTGTCCACTGCACCACTCAGCCTGGTGTCATTGGCAAACCTGCTGAGGGTGCCCTCGATCCCACTGTCCATGTCACTGACAAAGATGTTGAACAGCGTTGGTCCCAATACCGAGCCCTGAGGACACCGCTCGTCACAGGTCTCCCATTGGATATTGAGCCATTGAATGCAACTCTGAGTGTGACCAACCAACCAATTCCTTGTCCACCGAGTGGGCCACCTGTCAAATCCGTGTTTCTCCAGTTTAAAGAGGGATAGTGTCATGTGGGATAGTGTCAAAACATAACCTCATTGTACATATTAAGAAAAAAAATATTTTTTTTCTTCTCCTACCTACCATCTCTTTGGTCTCTTCAATTCTTATGTCAACAAGGGGTTCGAGGCTTTTCATCTGAAGACTGTGCTGATTTAGATACTCTGTAACCAAACTGTAATCCACATAAACAATGGTAGGATATTGTAACAATTTTCTTAACTCATAGTTACCTGACATAGTTGGAGTACAAAAGGTTGATAACTTCAAATTGTAAACATCATACATGCAAATACATATACTTCAGATTTCTGTGATCTAAAACAAGACATTAATTCAGACATCATCTTCAATCTCTAGTTTTATAAGGGAAATGGCAAGATTTAGACAGGTAATCTACAGATTTATTTATTTTTCTTTGTATCCATGTCTATGTCAGGAAAATAATGTAATTCAGTGTGCTAACACTATACATTTGACAGGATCACTAAAGTGATGAATTTTTTCTGTTTCTCAGTTTAATTTTCTAGCCTAGTCAGGATACTAAACTTTCCACATTGGATTTTACATGGGAAACTAGAAAATATTATCTATATAGAACATGAGTAAGTTCTGTCCAGATTCTGTCTATTTCCTCTGCCTCAGTTTACTGGATCCAGATTTCTGCATGTTTCCCTGTTGGTGCATTCTTCTCGCCTGTGTTTGTGTGCATTTACTTTGTGGACAGTTTTAAGACATTAATCACTTTGTGGCAAAAGGATTTGTGGAAAGGCTGATCAGTATTTTCCTTTGTTCAAGTGTTTTCATGGCTTTCAAAAAACCATGTATTTGAGCTCTTTGAAAGATGTCAGTTTTGCTAGGAAATGTCTGAAGCAATTGTAGACACTGCCAGAAAAATGAATCTCATTTAGCTTTTACATATGCAATGCAGATGTTGATAACTAAGATGTGTCACCTAGGGCTTCCCTTGGTGGTCAGTGCAGCAGAACAAGTAGGTTTAGGGCATGAATCACCCAACATATTTTAGACAACGATTCATTAAATTTTCTAGGTACACTAAAGGATCTACTTGTTCTACTGGAAGAGTAAGTGGAAGTGTGGCAGTGAAACTGTATGTTCAGTCTGGGAAGAGTGAGCAGAGAACTGAACCACCTGTGCAGCAATAGCAACAGTTTTATTACTCATTTTCAGGAACACTATAAACTATATTATAATAAATCATAGTCTATGGAATAATTTATTTTATTAATATAATTTATTTAAACTGCTAAGAATTTCGCCCATAGACTGCATGAAAAAATGGCTGCATAAAAAGCATGCATTGTTGTTTCAGGGATTGAAAGACTGATGCATCTTTACTGGAGAGAAAGCATTAATAAGTTTCTTAGAAAATTTTTGAAGAATGGTAAGAAAGACCCCTGCTGAACATTGACCTGAGACCATCTGTCTTCCACCTTTACAGCATCAGCACTGTAATTTGCATTATCTAACTTAAGATGTCTGCGGTACTGATGTCTGCATCTGATTTGGAGTCAAAGCAGAGTTGGTAACTGACAACCCCAGGGTTTATAGATGTGGCTCCACGAAACACTCTGCTGTCAGCCTGCAATAGCTGACACTGCAACACCAGAGTACACTCATGCAGGGCTGCTCAGCCTGACACAACCCAGCTTCACCAAGTGTGATTGCACAGGGTGGAGCCACACCAACATGTGATGTCACCCTGTGCTAACTTGCACTGCACTCCTCTGTGCAGAATCTTTCCATTCGAGACACTAGGAGTAGTTTCACACATTCCTCTCTTGCACAGTTTTTATTTTCTTTTCCTATTTAACAAAAATCCATACTTTGCAACTTTCTGTCATCAGCACAAGACCTGTAAAAGATAACGTACCTTGCATTTCTCATTTGCATAACTTTCATATACATGGAACTTCTAAAATGATGACTCATGATAGGAAAAGAATGATTTAATTTTGAGGAGCAGGAAAAAATAACACTCTGGAATAATGCCTCTGGGCCTAAAAACCACTGCACCAGGAGGTGAAACTGTTTTGCAGGTTTTGTGTGACTAGTATTGGATGAAGAAATTCAGAGTGAAGAAAGCCACATAAATGAAATTGCATGCTGAAGAGGTGCTGGCCCTGGCCTTCATCAAAGAGACACCAAAGTGAGAGCCACTCTGATGACAGATAAGCAAATAGCATTTGTGCTCTAGAAGTTAGCAAGCAAAGCCAGCTTACCAGACAGTGGGCAATCAATTGGGCTGGAAAATCCACAGAGAACACAATTGTTGTGCAGGTCTGCAAGATCATCAAGCATCTCCTACTTTCTTGAGATTATTAATCAGGGTGGTGCCTGGGGAACAGAGGAATCTGAAGCAGGGGATGATGAGGTTGTGGTAGGGAAATAGGTTGGGTGCATCCTGACTCTGCATCCTCTGAATACAAATGGGCATATTTGTCCATGATGTAAACCTTGCCTGATCAAGGAAGATACACAGTACTCACAGGAAACATTTTTCTTTGACTGTTTTTCATTTAAGGGTGGATAGTGAAACTTGGCCTTTTCTTCCCCAATGCAGAAACCAAAAAGAAGAGATTTAACTTTTGTTTCAGCAAATGCAAGATGAATGTAGTTGATTTACTTAAAATTCAGAAGCAACACACCCTGTTAAGCCTGATCTTAAGCCTGGTCTGAATGAAATAAGCGTGCCCTTGTGACTGCTGTGTACTTTTAGTTCTGGTTTTGTGGGGCCTGCTTGAAGCAATAGGAAAAGCATGGCAGTAGGTTGGTAAGTTGAGTAGGCAAACATCTGGTTAGTTTCTATGGCATTGTTTGGTTAAGGGAAACTTAGGATCCCTTCAGAATTGTGTTCTCAGGAGGGCTGTTTGCTGATAGTCAGTTTTCCCATTATTGACCTTGGAAACAATAATTGGCTTCAAATTAACTACATTCATTACTGAATTCACCTTGGTCTGAGGTCAGAGTCCAGAGGCTGATGGAGGGTTTGGAAATATCCAGGAGCACAAGAACACACTTTGGAAGCAAAGAGAACATGCAGCACCAATGCAGGGTACTTCTGGAGAGTCTTCCTCTTGCTGCCACATACAAGATCTCAATGCACACCTCTAGGAAAGGATCTGCAGAACAAAGGACCTTCCAAACCAAAATACTAATGTGTGTGCACTCGCTACACGGCCAGAACATTCTCCCTGAATTCCCTCCCCCTCTCTTCCTTCCCACAGAAATTAATCACTTCAGGCCCTGCTCTGTTTTGGAACTGCCAGGCAGTGCAGTGCCAGAGGACGAGTGGCAGGAACCACCCTGCCTGCGCTCAGTGAGGGAGGACAAGGTTGGACTCGATGATCTCAGAGGCCTTTTCCAACCTAATTGATTCGGTGAGGTTCTATGACAAGTAAAGGACAAGGCAGACGGGGCAAGAGATGGAGTTAGAGATGGAGTGCATGGCTGTTAAAGGCAGCGAGGATTGAGGAAGGGGCTGGGAGTCAGAACTGAGAGCCCTGAGGATGAGGGTGTGTTACAAGGACATGTGGTCAAGCTTGTGTTGTACAAGGACACGTGGTCAAGTTTTAAATGAAAGTGTTTTTACAGAAACGTCTGTTTTTCAGCCAGCATTGTCATTACAAAGCAAACCTATTCTTATACTAAGGAAACTGCTGGGGTTTGGTTGCTGCTAACATAAGTATATGGGCACTCAGCACACCGGTAATGTACTCTGCAGTCTTCCATACTCACGGACAAAAGTGGAATTGGTATTACAGAACAACTTCACAGGAAGTTAATTTTGCAATTTAAATATCCTTGTTGAAAGCAAGCAAACAAAAGAGCAATGAGTGAGTATGTACGTGATCAAGAATTTCTCAACACTTTTTTGGCTTGTTAGATTAATGGGCTAAACCTGCCTTTTCCCAGTGAGCCAGCGTGGTTTCTGCACAGGTAGTCTGAGTTTTGCTGGTTTCCCTGGCTGGGTAATCAGGCTGGTAAGGAAGGTGGCTGTTGTTCTCAGGGCAGACCGGGAATGACAGCTCTGCAGCCATGGACATTTGAGAAATTCCAAGGAGGAATTTGAGCCTGAGGGAAAGCTTGTTTCTTTTGCTTCATGACTCCTCAACTTGTCTAAAGAGCTGATTGATAACAGATGCACCTATCTGCCTTTCTGTTTTTATTGAAGCATGTTGTTTTTCTACAACAGGATTTTTCCTGTGATCTCCCCAGGATATTTCTCCCTTTACTGTGTATACTCATGGTCAGCATTCTTTGTGGAATAAAGAGGCTCTGGAAGTGTATTATCTCTTGTTTAACCCGTTTTTCCCCTTAATCCACATCCATCCTTCAGCAATTATGGAGACTGCAGTTTTCTAGAACCTTCCATCAAAGGAGAGGTTGTTAGATTTTCTTGGTAACAGGAAGGAGAAGGAATTTGGAAATTCCTGAGACTTCTTTCCCTGTAGGAATTTCTGTCTCTTTCCAAACAGCTTGCTCTGGGTAAAGGCATTGCTGCAGGGAAGCTAAATTGCTGGGGATTGCCTGTGAGTCCTATAAAAGGGGGAACTGATGTAGTGGATCTTAAAGTAGGAGGACTGGAACAGTGTAGTCAGTGTCAAACTGAATACAGGAAGCAGTGGTTATGACCATTGTAATGTCCCCAGCAGCAACAAAGGCCCAGGTACACACAGTTGCAGGTTCCCAGCCATATGTACTGGCATGACCCAAGGGCATATCTTCATGGAGTGAAGAAAAGCTTGAGAACCTAAGAAAATTATGTGGAGGGATCAAAAAGGATCCAGGAGGATGAAAGGGCCATTTTTCTATAGGTAAAATATATATTCTGAGGAAATCAGAATTTTTCCCTTGTCTGCAAGCTGAAGAAAATCCAGCTACCACTAAAAGCCTGTTCCTTTCTTATGCTAAGAGACAGAAAAGGCTGTTCCTTTCAAGTGAAAAAATAGTCAAGTTCAAGCATTTCCACAAAGGAAAAAGCATACCTTTTAAAGTAATATGCAGCAGGACATCCTTGAGCTCATATCCCCTTTCCTTGATGTATTTGACTCTTTGTAAATCTGTCTCTAATCCCACCCTGTTTCAAAAACACCCGTGTCTCTCCACATTGATGCCTGCCCTGCCTTAACACTCTGCTTGCTCTTCAGAGCTGGGGGTTTTGATCCATTTCAAGTGTGAGCTGTTTGGGGGGATTACGTTATTCAGGCAACACAAAAGCTGAGTTTTCACATCAATTTTGTGGTGGAAATATGGATAGAGATGACAAAAGTTAACACTTCGATTGCTATAGAGGATGTATTCATTATAGGTTCAAGAGACTAAATAAAAAGCCACTCAGCACTATGGCATCATGATGGAGGTTGGCCAGCAGAGCATACTCTCTGCAGTGTCCTTTCATATGCTTTTCATGATGATATACTAATTAAAAGAAAATAGATTTATGATCAGTAGTCAATCTGTGGGTCATAGAAAAATAAATTATAAGCTCTTCTGAGACTTGTTGTACCCAAAAAACAAGATACAAACAGAGCCTTTGGCTTCTTAGAATTACATCCAGCTTTAACAGAAACTGCAGTTATTAATGGGTTTTCACATAATACAACAGAATGACTTGAGCAGGACTCCACCAGAAGCTCTGGGTGAGCCCAGTTTAGTCAGGTGTTAAATATGATTAACTGCAGTGGCTTTGGGTGGCTTAACATTTTATTTCCAACACCCAGTTTCTTACAGTGCCATAATACATGAGGCAATCTGAAGATAATACAGCTATTGATTTTTTAAAATGACACAAGAGCATTTAATGGAAAACATTAGTATTAAAAAAAGAGGAAGAGTAGGTATGATTCTTAACAATACATAAGATAATGTAATAAACATAATAGAAAAGCGGCATTCTTAGTATGAGGGTAGAGTGGTTCATTTTGCCATGTAATTCCAACTGATAATAGGGGGACTATACAAAAGTGGAAAACATTCTGAATACATGCCACACACAGCCCAGGAGCTACATCGGTTCAAAAAACAATAGAGACAACAAACTCCTTTTCTCTGTATTGCATGCTAAACTTCCCAAAGTCACAACTGGATCTCAGAGAAACCTTAAGTCTGTCAGTGAAATGACAGAGTATCTTCCTGTCAAACCCTATGTCCAATGCAACTTCTTTCAAGCCACAAATTTGGCTTCTGAGCATTGGGTTTGTTTAGCTCTTCTACGGCTTGTGCTCCCTCCTGTACTGATTGTCTCACTGTACGAGAGACTTTACACAAATGACTACAAGGTATTTGTGTCTGTCCAGGACACACCTTGGACCAGTTGCTGAGCGTTCCTGCATTTTCTGCATAAATGCAGTAGCAATAGCAGATGGGCATCTCACTGAGATAATGTGAAGGCAGGGTCTGCAGTCCCTGGTGCAGCACAGCCACGTTTATCTGCTTGAACTCGGGGCAGTGAGGAACATGTGCGAAACGCTCTGGGCCAGGAGCTGACACTGTGTTTTGGAAAAAAAAAAGGGATATACCACTCCCTTATTTTTTATCAACACGGGTGATGGTGCAACGTGGCCTCTACCACACAAGCAAGTGCAAGGATAATGGAACCTACTTCAGCCTTCCCACCCAGAGTACCAAATGGTCCTGTTGTTTTGAGCTGCTGAGCGGTTTGGAGTCATGTTTTGTCAAATCTTTTCTCAGGCAGGGTGTACTTCAAGTTTGCTTTGTGTCTTGACTTTCAGTAGGAAGTGCTGTTTTTTTGCTTCAAGGCAGGTAGTTTGTCTTCAGAGTTCTTCTCACAGGTTTCTGATTCCTGAGCTGGGAAACACATCTTCCATCAAACTCTATAATAAAAGGTTATTCTAAAGGAAAATCAGGGAAGGGTAGCCAAAATCCCATTAACTCCAGACGGATTACATAATTATTATGGCTGTCAATGTGCTGTCCCAGAATTTGCCCCTACTCTGGGATACCCTTACACAATTAATTTTCAGGAGATCAGCTCCTGCCACTTCTTTTTGGTACTTGCCTGTCCAAATGTTTTTATTCCAGTAAATGGAATCTCGGCTAGAAATAGTAGGTGGATTCATGTCTTAATGCGCGATCTTAAGTCACATCTGAAGTTTTTTTTAATGCTGTATCTAAATTATTTAAATCAAGAAATTAAACTTCTTGCCTTCATATGCTGGTACTGCTATTTTTTATATTAGCAGGCTATTTCTTTTCATATATATACACACACACATATATATATATACACACATTTATATATTAATTACAGTGGAGCTTTCAGAATGACTTCAGCTTCAAATCCTCTGACTAAGAAAGATGTCTCAGTTAGCTATGCAGTTTTAACGCAGAAATTGTCCCACAGGATAAAATTATTTGATTTGGATTTGTTATAAGATTACAAAGAAGAAACCTCCTACCAGGATCAGAGTGCTGCAAAATATTTGCATTCCTAAGACATTGTGGATTGCCTAGGTGGAGCTTTTACCAAGTATTAAGCCACTTCTGAACTCTGTAACTCTGATGCTGCTTTTGGGAAGACTGTCATTCAGTTCTTAACTCTATTAGAAATTTGGGTGGCTGACAGGCACAGCATGGGAATACTTGCTCACCATGTGGCCATGGGCACTGGCAAGTGCTCAAATATGCATTACTTGCCTGCAGGTTTTGGTTCTCCAGATCTACTGTGCTTGTTCACAGCTTCACAACTCAGCAGGACAGTAAGTTCTGAGGACTGTGTGATTCAGATGAAGGGAAAGGGAAGAGCAGACCTTTACAATGGCATGTAAACATGCAGAAGGCACGGTGCTAAACTGCACCTAAAAGTTAGACCCATGAAGTGAATGTACTGATAGAAGCACCAAAGCAGGTAAGCAGCCTTACCCACGTTAATGCAATCTTATCATTAGAAAAAGATAATAATTTTATGTGTTATGTATTTATGCATTCAATATATATTTGCATATAGCAATGACTTCTAGCTATGTTTCTTAAGGAAGATACTTTTAAAATAAGGGGTATAATTTTGAAATATATTGTGCAGTAAATAAAATGTTGTAACTGAAGGAATTTAATATCAGAAATTATCAATTTATTTGGTTATTTTACTTGCTTTCAAGTTGTATCCTTTCAAAAGCCACCAAAGGGCATTCAGGAGACCTGGCTACAGCTGGGGGCTATCAGCACCCTTCACTGTGGCACATTCCATGTCACACACCATGGGAACAACAGAATAACTTACAGCCTGACCCTCCCAGCTATCCTGCAGCTTCATTTGGCCCTACTCAGTAGTTTTTTTAGGTTTTCCTTTTGTTTTATTTGGCTAATAAAGGCATCCTAAAACTACTTAAAAATTGCACTATTTTACATTGCAGTGCAATTAGATAAGATTAAATTAAAATGGCCTTATGAGATGATAGATGAAGATACTCATCTTTTATGCTTATTTATTGGGTCAGGATGCAACACTACTTCATGCTGTAGATTATGATAAAATTACTTATTGTATTAGAGAAAAATTTATAGGAATATCATGTCAGTGAAAAAAATCCTTTAGAATGCTATAAATGCGCTTGCACAGGGGGCTTACCTGCTTAGCATTATTGATTTTCCAATCAATATAGCAAGTATATAACACAAGGCTGTGTGCAGTCAAGGCTTTAGCATGGTTTAGATCTGTTTACACTGGTTTAGCTGTCAGCAGGGCAGCAGATTGATGTTTCCTTCCCAGCATAGCTGGAACTGATGAAGATCCAGCACCTCGTTGCTTGTCACCATCCAGCAGCAGCTTACTGCACCCACACCTGTTGTGGAGGTGCTCTTTGGCTCATCCCCTTGGATACTTCACTGGAGGTTGCTTGCCAACCTTGCTGGCACCAGGGACCTGTTTGGGGTCAGTCTGGCAGAACTGTGGGGGTAAATGGCCTTTTGCAAATGGTCAGTGATAAAGGACTGGGGAGAAGTAATGGCTCTGAATGGAGCAAATGTTTGCAAACTTCATTTGTGCTTATGGTGTAAATGTATAGTCATAAAGCAAACAGATAAAAATAGTTCTAAGTCGATGTAAGAGAAACCACACACAAAAATTGAACTTGTTTGGTTAATAGCGCATGAAATAAGTCCATATAGCTTCTGTATGCAGGAAAGAGGTCCTGAAGTGGATTTTACGTGACTTGCCTGCTGAAAGCCCTGCAGTGGTCAGGGCACAGCACTTAGATCTGCATTTTACACATGATCAGTTTGAGCTGGGAAATCAAATTCCCTATATTCTCGGGCTTTCTTCCATATTTTATCTTTATTTCCAATATTGTTTCTCATATATATGTGCAGAACTTCTCTATTAGCCCCTTTCTCTGTGAAAGTGTATTATGTGCTCTGCTGCCTGACCAATATGAGCTACAGTCACTGCATATTATTTCCTCACCAGTAATTTACCAAATTTACTCCTCTGTTTTCAGTTTATCCAGTATTCGTATGACCACCAGAATGCTTTCAGATATTAAGTTCTTCTGAAACATATTTTTGACACTAGATGGATTTTTCTACTATTTCAGGGACCTAATATATTTTCAATGCAATCCAAATTATTGCCAGTCATACATAAATTCATTAGTAATGCCACTGAGTTCAGCACATGTCTTTGTCTTCCTTCCATCAAGGTCACATCAAGGTGAATTTGTGTCTGGCTTTTTTTTGTTTTTCTTTTTCCCCCACACTTTTAGTGTATTTTGGAAGGGACAAGGATGACATGTGGTATCAATATTCAAATGGTATCAAGGAAAAGAGATTATACAGAAAAGAAAGCATGCAATTTTATCAGGCTTTAGAACAGGTATCACGTTACCTGCACTGTGCCAAAACCAGTTCTTTTTGCATCTGAATTCAGGTCAGGTACAGCATAGGATGCTCAAAATGTGAAAAAAGAATGCACTTAATAAAAGCAGAAAATACAGTCATTCATACACTGCCTGTGATTCTCATTTGTGCATGTTCAAGTAGAAGATCTCTTATATGCAGAAGTCCTAAAGGTAGTGAAAATCTTTCATTTAGTAGGATTGTATGGTATGGACCTATGAATACTTTTTTCTTTTTCCTTTTTAATTTATGTATAATCCTGCCTATGTTCTGACAATAAACTACAATTATATTTGTTTGGGTAATGATGACTAACTGCTAGAGCAGAGACATTTAACAAGGACACATGTTCTGGCTCCTGAAATATGCTCCCAATCTCTACTAATTTCTGTATGAATCCAAATAAATCAAAACCACTGTACTTTTTCTGCTAAATGGCTTTGGAGAATTCCCTTGAATATTGTAAATGGTATGGAAACTCCTGAGACCAATATTTTGCATATTGCCCTACCTTCCATCGATAGGCCTTATTTATAAACTTCTGGGAACTGTACCTATTACATTGTCAAAGGATACTTCTCTGGGACTTTAAGCCTCAGGAAACAGGGCTTAGGTGATATGTTGTTTGCCCACCCATCTTGTCAGACCCTCTCTAATAACTTTTGAATCCATAAGTTCATTTCAGTTACATTTGGCTCAGAAACAGAAAACTTCAGGCTATGAAATTCCTCCACGTTTTAAGAAATATAAGAGCTCAGTAAAGGAAAGACTACTTCCTTCAAATTATTGCCGTGACTAAAAGGCTGCTGCCTGAGCTCAAAGGTTATATATTATGTTGAGTTTGCTGGCAGCCAGCACATGCCCAGCTCAAAAGCAGCCACATCCCCTTGGTTCTCACCCAGCTGGTAGAGGGGAGGCAGGAGGAGGGAGCTGTGGACACTGGGGGAAGGGAAGATTGATGATGAGCATGGAACCTGAGATGTGGGCATGGGGAAAGCATGAGGAATGGGGCACAGATCCAAAAAGCCAGGGCTTTTCATTTCTTAAGAGCAGAACTTGATCTCTACTTGGGAGTGACTAGAGTCAAAAGCAACACATCAAAATTAAGCAGAATAAAGTGAGCTTAGCACCCAAAATGGATTCTTAGTGTAACCAGCACAACAGTCACCATTTCAAGAAATTTTCTTTATCTTAGTTTATCTTCTTTTCCTTAAGCATCCAGTTCACTACATACAATGGCTGGGATTTCATTACTGAGAACAGCTTGGTAATCTGATGCCAGTCTACTGTTATTGTTTCTGTTACCATTGATAGCACATGTATTTCTATTTCAAGCATGCTTACTTCTGTAACAAGCATGCTAAAGTTACAGCTCCCAGCGTTTTGTCTTATGCCAGAGAATCCATTGCAAGTGATGGACTCAATGGGTTACATGGAGAAAGCTTTGTTTGCACCAGCAGCTATCATTTTGCAATAATAAAGTACTACTAATAATGGAATGGTTAGTACTCGGAGTGCCCACAGTTACCAACCAGATTTGAGACAGCCCTATTAAGGATGTCTAAAGATGATTGTTTCTGCTTTATAGCCAGAAGAACTGAAACACATACGATGCATTTTTTCCAATGGTAACAAAGTGGTTTGAAACAGACTCTGAGTTAAACATGTCTCCATTAACTTTCTATTGAAGTTCTATTTAAAGAGTGTACTAAATTCACTTCCTAAAATTTCAGTCTCCTTACTCTGAGATGACAAACAAACAAAAAAAAACCCTTTCCATGTTTTTTTTGCTTTGCAACAGTCCTGAAAAGCTCATTCATGTGTAGAATCCAAATTCCTGCAGTTCCTCAGAAGTCTCAGGGTTAATGGAGGAGCTTTTTTTACCATAGGTTTACCCAACAATAGGAAAACCTCAGTCAGGGGAAAATTTTGGTTTGGATGTCATGGTATCAGACTGAGGCTGTGCAGAATCAAACACAACAGTTTCAGATAAAGGAAGATGAGAGATGAAAGCTCAAGTTTATGTGACACCCCATAACACTAAGGAGAGGTCAAACTTTAGAATGACACTATAGGCTGTTGGTAAGGATTCTGCTGGAGGGTAGAGCTGGGCCCAAGGTGGCAGGGTAATTTTGGCTTTACTGGCCTCGATTTGTTTGCTTTTTCTGACAGCTGGACATACAGAAGGTGCAGGAACTTCCATTGCTGCACTGCCTGCTATCTGTCTGTCATATGGTGTAGCACTTGCAGAAGCTATATATGAGCTATAGATTGCCTATGCCTACATTAAAGGTTGGAAGAAGCAGCATATTTTGTTTGGTTCACATAACAGGAACTATTACCTGTTTCTTAATCCCTTTGAGATCCATACTGCCTTCTTGCTGGCACCAGCAGATGGGAAAGAGAAAATGAATTGTAACTTCTTCCACTCAGTCCCTAACAATAAGGATTTGGTTGTTTCCACCTACAGCACTGAAGAAGAGAGCCATGGCAAAGCAATTAGTCCAGTAAGACGCATCCCATTTCCTTCTCCGTCTTTCCTCAGAGCTTTTCTGTGGGTGGTAGGTTGACCCTGGCCAGCCACTAAACACCCACCCAGCTTCTCCCTTACTCCCCCTGAGGTGGGATGGGGCAGACAATCGAAAGGGCAAAAGCAAGAAAAAAGCATGGGTCAAGATAAAGACAGTTTCATGAGGCAATGAAAGAAAAAAGGACAAAGAAAAAGAAGTAAGTGATGGAAAGGCACTCACCACCTCCCACGGGCAGACTGATGCCCAGCCAGTCTGCAAGCAATGGCAACTTTGCAAAAGCTCCCCCCCAGTTTCATAACTGGGCATGATGTTACACAGCATGCAGGACCTCTTTGGTCAGCTCATGTCAGCCTACGTGCTGTGGGGGCAGAGTGAGAAACAGAGAAGGCCTTGATGCTGTGCGAGCGCTGCTCAGCAGCTTAAACACGGGAGTGTTATCAACACTGCTTTGGTCACAAATCTAAAACACAACACCACACACACTGCTGTGAGGAAAATTAACCCCCTCACAACCAGACACAATATACTACCTGAGGCTACAGGAAACCAAGGGCACTTTATCCTTCAAGGAAACATTAGTGTGGGAGTTGAATGTACTCCAGCTTAGGTGCATTGATTGAATGCTTTTGATTGCTCTAATTTTACTGAGTGACTGTGTAAAATTGGAGTGAAAGTAAGACAGAAGCAAGTAATAAGAAGTTACTCAGCAGCAAGGGCATTCACATTCTGTAGCAAGAGTCATTGTGAATGCATCGTCCCCATGCTTCCCCTGCATCTAGTCTTTTTTGTGCATCTTCTGTGAGGCCAAAATCATAGTCACTTTCTCCTTGATATTTTGATATAGTTGATACTTGATCCAGCCAAAAGCACAGTAAGGGCTTGACAATAAAATTTTTGAGGTCTGGTAACAAGGACTTAAAAAATACTTTTTCTTCACCAGTCAGAGCTTAATCTTTTCTACATATGGCATTAACAATAGGAATTTGACTCAGGATAATATCTTTTTTTTTTCTTGAGTTCTATTGGCAATATTGTAGCCTGAAGTATAAAAAGATTTTGGTCAGTTCTTTTTTTAGGCTGACCAAAATTTGGCTGAGTGCAAATTTTTTACTGGTTGATGGACACGGCTAGTAAAGCTAAGTGATAATTTTAGTAATACTTTAATATAAAAGTTTTCCTAAAGATAGGAAAATATTCTACCTTGCATTAGGTAGAAAACTTGCTCCCCACAGAAATACCATGCAGGACAATGGAACTTCTGGTTTCTGCTCTCATTAGACCATCTGGCTTTCTTTTAAAATTCAGAGTTGCTCAACTTCTTCAGCATCGTGAACCAGCAGCCAATGCTGTCATTTCCTATTTGGCTGTAAATACAGCTCTGGAATCTAGATAATTTAGGATTTTGCCACTGAGGCACAGATGGAGTTAGGAAATAATAAAATTAGGGTGGAAATAAGAAAACCAGAACTTCAGCAACATATTGAGGCTCTCAGCACAGGAGTCCTTACGTTTTTCTAAATTTAATTCCACCATAGTTACACAAAATCATTCACAGGCAGGAGGGATTTAGCTCTTGGATCACTTGTTTCTTTTGTTAGGACAGCTCCTCATATTCTAACAAACTGTGTTCCAGTGAATTCCTGAGCTGGAAGTTTCCTCTGGACCATAGTATAAATAGCTGCAAATGACACAGTATTAATCAAATATGCCTTTTGTCTCCATTTATTTTTTACCACTTTTATCACTCACCCTGCCCCCCCCCATCATTTATCCTCCCAGCTAACAAATCCAAATGTATTTAGCCTCTCCTCATAGGATCATAAGAATGGCTGTAGTAGACAAGACCAGAGGCCCAACGAGCACACAATGAAAAAGTATCTGAAAGGGGCAAGGAGGTAGCAATAATCCCTTCTGTATGCCTTCCCATCTTCCAGTAATCTGAGTACTGCAGACTTGCTAAGACAGTGCCAGTATTTTGTATTTAAAAGCTGGTAATGTGTTTGTATTTTGCCATTTCCATTATCTGGGTTGTGGTTATTCAATCCTGAATGTTACTGTAATCCTGCTATATGGACTTTGGGGTAACTAGAACTGAAAACAACATGCAAGTAGTGCACTGCACTATAAATGTGGTTTACATTATGTTTTCTTATCCTTTTCCTTAAAAAGTTCATCTTTCTTGTGTTATTAATCTGAGCACTGAACCTTTGTTCAGAGACCTACTCAAAGTGACTGCAAGGCTGGTTGACACTAGCTTTTAGAGTTCATCATGTCTGTATGTTTTTACCCCCTTGAGCATTATGCTGCTTTGTGCTTTGGAACACTGCTTTTCAACTACCATTACTCATACAGTATCGTGGAAGCCTCTCGCAGTACTTTTCAATCAGCTTTAGATCTGAATTACTAGATACGTTCTTCAAATGTTGTCACATCATCATTCATGCTTTTTCCCAGTCCACTTATGAACTGTGAACAGCTCAGTGTTAAGCATGAATCCTTGTGGGATAACCTTTCTGTGATGAAAACTCATGGTTTACTTTTGTCTTTTGTCTTTTAGCTGGTTAGTCCATGAACTGAGGGTCCTTCTTATGCCATATAGAGTAACAGAGACATGGGAAAATAGGTCTGGAAAGAAAAACAAGAAATCTAATTTATGATCACGTTAATGCCACCTTACCTACAAAATTTCTGACAGAGGTTTATCTAACCTTTTCTTAAAAATATCTAATGATTTTAATTTTAGTCTAATGATTACACAGTATCTTCAGACAATTAATTATGTAATTGTCTTTAACACTCAAAGGTTTTCCCATATATACCTCACTTGGTACCACTGATGTTTGTTATTCCTTGTCCTATGTCTCCTACCCAAAGATGATTTATTGATGCCCTTATGAACATTTGCTGTTGAAAACACTTGTAATAGGGCATCACAACCTGACTGGCTAGAAGCAACACTAAAGAATAATATATATTCTCTCTATATAAATTATGTATGTTGTATAGACCTGTCATCAAATACTGTTCTGTAGCTGTAGCTTGTATTTAGGATGGATTCTGTCAATACAGTGGTATAAAACTTATTATATCTTTTTAGCACAGTTCTATTTCTTCTGTGGGAATGAATTTAACATCAGAAAGCTATCAGACAGAGCAGTTTAGCTATATTCTCCTTTACATGCTTCAAGGGTAAGCAAAGAAACATCTTTCCTTTTTCATTACATGTCTTTTCCAGTGGATTCTAAAGCAAAGTTTAGAATTACTTAACTTCCAAAAACTTTAACAACTGGCAAGGAAATACAGTGTATGGAATATGATGGTGCTAGAATAAGAATGCCAACAATGCAGGAAGACTGAAACCATATATACCAATGAAGACAAGGAAACTCAGTTACACTGACTGTGAAGCTCCAAAGGATGAAATTTCAGGATGCTAAATTTGGAATTAGAGTTTATGCTTTCTCCATAATTATGGGCAACTTCTACATTTTTGGAATTCAAGGCTTTCTCTAAATCTCTGCTTTGGAGGTATTGGCTTGCCTTCTAAACCAGCTGTCATACTGATTCTCAAATGTGAACACAAAGGCATTAGTTAATAGTATCCTCTGGCTTTTTTTGTTCATTCTTTTTCTATCAAACTGAAGCCAGCCCACAATACTGCATGCTGCTCCCCAAATGAAGTAAGCTTGTGCATCTTGCTTCACAATTCACAGGGAGTAAGTGGATATCCAAAGAAAGATATACCTGTGGTTACACTGCTTGAGCAATAAGGCTGAGGTATAGAGGCATAATGATGAACTCTTGCACACTGAGCAATGCAGAATTGCTTCACTTTAATTCATTCACTTTAATCACTATAATTTCACATAAAAAACTATTTTACTTTGCTGTCTCCCACTGGTTTTTAGTTGCTGGATGATGAATTACCTTGATTTTGTCAAGTAAGTGTTCATTCTTGCTAGTCTGTAAAGAGAAGGTAGGGAATAGCTTTTGCAAGGGTTCTCTTTTTCTCAGGAAAAAAACATGGTGTAAAGCAGTACAGACTATTCTGGGACCAAGTTCTTGGATAATGCTCAAGAAAAGCAGCACAAGGTTTCTGGTTTAGTTCCATTCAGATTATGGTACTATAAAAATGAATTAGAAAAACCCCAACAAAACAGAGCTGGCCAAATAATTATATCATTAGTGCAGAAGTCACTACTCCCTTCTTTCAATCCTAGCATGTTCTCTAGATTTACTGTAAAATCTTGATAGAGCCCTTTAGTTATGTAGTTTGTTTTTTAAACCTATATTATAAGGTTAATACTTTTCCTATAGGGGTTTAGAACTTAATTGACATAAAAGATTCCAAAATTCAGAGTTTTACCAGGAATCGTAACATATGAACCTACAACCAGTTGGAGACTTTCTAATCTATCCCTATTAGAAATCCTCTGGTATGCTGTCCCACTTTCATTAGGCTCTTCACACTCACACAAATATGTTTAAAAATCCCAAGTATATCTCTACACATTCTGGAATAGGTCTGTTAGTTTTTCTCTGCTTCTGTAGAGATGATAACACAGTTCATGTGAGACCTCTGTTCATTCTAAGGTTTCTCTACTTGTATCCCTCAGAATTCTGAGAACCATCCTCCCACTCTTAAGTGAAGCAACATCAGCTTTAAATGTGACAGACAGAAGTTAACACTGAGTGCAAATGTTTATTAATATCCAACTCAAGATCTACTGGAAAAGATGCTATCTTGAGTCCTAAAAATCAAAAATTTCCCATTAGATTAACAAGTTAAAGCTTACAAAGAGAGTGAGTTTAGAAAAGGTGCTGCTACTTCCAAATACAGTCTAGAAAAATAAAACCCCCCACCACCTATCTTTTGGTCTCATTAACAAATGAAGAGAGAATTCTGAGACTGCCCATGGAATGAAGCAATCTGGAAAGAAAATAAGAGTGTATTTTAAGTGCAAGGCAATCTACAAAGAAGAAAAATGTTCTGTATGTATCATTTTCTTGACACTGAAGTGTTAAAGACCAAATTTTTCCTTTTTACATTAGAAATGTATGTCTTATCTGTGTTGGAGAATTGTTCAGAGAACTGATGAGGATACTCAATTCCTCAGCTTTCAGTCTTGCTTGACATATCTTTCACATCTAGTGAAACTTAATCACAGTGACTTAAGATTTGGAAGGAATGGTGATTCTAATGAGTGACAACGTGGCACCTTCATTTAGGCTGGCAGGCTGAAAAAAGTCCTGTTTGCAATCTGCAAGCCCGTCATTTTCTGTTTTCTTTGCTAGGGCTACTCAAATTTTCTGCATCAGCACAATTAATAAATGATATGGCACTGCATATTAAAAATGTTACAGTCATTTCTCTTCTGACCAGAAATGAATAATACAATTAGTAAAGCACTTAAAAAGAAAACATGAATGCTACTAAATATGTGTTACTGGTATCAAAAGTATTCTACTAACTTGGAAGAGCAATGAAATGTCACAGTATTGTTCTGTCTCTTTCTCTCAAACGATTTGCTGTCACTGCTCTGTAAATGGCTGCTTGCTGCTGCTTCTGCTCTGCGAACCACCTGGAGAGGAGATGCCAGGCAGCTGTTTTCCAGCAGGTCTGACAGCCTGTGCCCACATAAACAGTTTTTTCCACCTTTATGAACTTGAAACAGAATCCTGTCGTGTACTCCAATCTCAAGAATAAACAAATGTGCCCATTTCCATCTTTTAACCATGAATCAATAAAACTTCTGCACAAATGAGATGGTAGCCCCATTCTTACCAGCCTCTGAGCTGGCCTGTGCTTGAAGCTGCTTAGTTGGTGCTAAGCTTTTAGTGGTTTTTCTGTGGCCAACGTATGGATTCAAAAACTAGAAGCAGGGCTGTGTCACGAGAGAAGGAATCAGGGCACAGATCACGTTCTGTGTTTTTCACGACCAGCTTTGTACCAGTCCCAGCTTTCACTGGCACTGCTCACAAGGGGAATGAGAATAGCATGGCTTGATTAGTCCAGAAAAATAAAGACTGTGTGGGGATGAGACTGCTGTCTATGAATACTTTTGGCAGGGGTACACACAGGAGAGTGGGAAAGGCTACTTCAGGACAGTATTTGCACAGGAAGAAAAGATGGATGTGGACTGGTCACAAGGAAATGTAGGCTTGACATTTTTAAAAGGCTTCCAGCTGTTAGAGAGGTTTCTCTCGGACAGCCTCCCAGTAGCAGCAGTGAGGGCCAAAAAATTTACTGGCAAAGCACAATTAATATACAGAAGAAAGGATAAAATGGCTGCTTGCAACACTAGGGAGCTGTGTACAGTATAGGGTGGAGGGGAAATTATGCTGCCTTGGCTTACAAATGCCAGGTTACCATAATGAGGATGCTGTTAGCCCTCTCTCTCCAGCACTGTGGACTTAAAAGGAATTATACTAAAGACATTCTTGTCAGTACATTGTAGAGTTGAAAGAGCAAAAACAAACACCTAAGTGGTGAAAATGGGCAGTAACACTATTTTTCTTGGTCAAAGAGGGCAATGGGAACTACTTGAAGAGTTTATTATTACCATCAGTAACATAGCCCTTGTTCCTATTGATGTTAAAACTGACAGAATAAATCTGGGTAGAATAACCTTCTACAGATGAGTTTTCTTTTTTATGTCTGCGTCCCTTTCTTCTCAGTGTTGGCTTTGATTACTAGGTGACCCAAGATGTGAATGCTTTGTAAAATTTAAATGGTTAGTTCTAATTTTAGCAAATGTCTTTAATGTTGACACTGAAAGATCGATAGTGTTCTTCCTCCTGTTCAGGAAAATTGCCAGCTCATGATCAGGCCTTGTTCAGAAAGATCCACATCTGCAACTGCAAAGCAAAGCACTTGCAGTTCTCTGGAAAATATTACTTTGTTAAAGGAGTGATGAAGTTTTCTGAGAATTTCAGTTGCTAGCTACCTGTCCCAAGGGAAATTCTGAATCATCTATTGCCTTCTGGAAGAAATAATCACCTCAAAATGGTTACACTCCTGCCTTTCCTTGAGAAACAAACTTCTGGCTATGACCTCATGACTTAGCTATGTGCTAGTAATCATATATAGCACTGTACCTTATCGTGCCGTTGACACCTCCCTGTGCTTTGTCAGCAACGACAGCTTCTCATCAGCTCCTCTACCACTCCCATCCAGCATGTGGAAAAACTTTCCATTGAGGTAAGTAATGCTGGCAGAGCAGGTGATGGACCGAGATGGTTTCTGTATATGGCCAGATTCCATTTTTACTCTCCTCTCCTCTAATTTAATTCTGCTTCATTTGCTTGCTGCTGGCAGTAGTAATCGAAGGTTGAATACACAAGGTGGGGATTGTCCCTTGCTTCTAGAGCGGGATGTAATCTGCAAGTTGTATAAGGTCACGTCAAGGTTGACCTTACACTCCCTACAACTCCCTGAAAGAAAGCTGTGGGCGGGAGTCAGCCTCTTCTCCCAGGCAACAAGTGACGAGAGGAGATCGTCTCAAGCTGCACCACAGGAGGTTTATGTCGGACATTAGGAAGAATTTCTTTACAGAAAGGGCCATTAGACATCGGAATGGACTGCCTGGAGAGGTGGTGGAGTCAGTATCTCTGGAGGTATTTAGGGAAAGAGTGAACATGGCACTTAGTGCCGTGGTCTAGTTGACATGGTGGTGTTTGGTCATAGGTTGGATTCGATGACCTCAGAGGCCTTTTCCAACCTAACTGATTCCATGATTCTGTGTGACACTTCATATTTGGTTAGCTCTGTGTGGCACTTCCATAATATGAGTAAGCTTGCAGAGTGACTCTTTTCACCAAAAAAATCTCCGAGAGACCGAGACATAATATTAAGAGGCCTGAATGTTTCTGTGATCTCAAAGTACTCTGATGAAATCTGAACCCCAAAGCAGCGCCGCGTTTGTCTAAAAATCTCTCTGCTTTTCTCAAGGCTGAGGGGGCACAGCCTTGCTACGGCATCGGATCATAAAGACGCAGCAATACGCCTGGGCTATATCTGAGCGCAAGCACAGTATGTGCCCTTGTATTTCTGTGAGTGATCAATTTATTTAGCAGCATCTGGCTATTCAGAGCGTCCAAGAACTCCCGTTTCCAACATGGACCCGCAGCGCCACAGCCCTGGGGCCGGGCCCGCCCCGCCCCGCCCGCCGCACGGCGGGGCGGAACTGACCAATCACAGAGCAGCATCCCGCAGAGGGGCGGGGCCGGGCCGTGAATGGCAGCTGCCGAGATAAACAAGTCGCCGCACTGTTCGGCGCCCCGCAGCATGGGGTGTGTGTCCGCTTTCCATTCCTCTATTCCTCCCTCGCTCCCTGCCAGCCAGAGGCGCCGCGTCCGGCCGTGCTCGCCGCTCCCGCCTTTGCACGCAATGTGAAGAGTCAGCAAGTTCCCAGCAGCCGCTGAAACGCTCCGGTGTCTCCGGGGAGGGCAATGCGCCGACGCCGCCCGGCCGGGGCGGCCCGGGCCATGCCGGGAGTTGTAGTTCTGCCACTACGGCGTCCCGCCCGCGGTGGCGGGGCCGGCTCCCGCAGCCGCACTACGACTCCCGGCACCCCTCGCGCCGCGCCGCGAGGAGCCCAGTTGAAGCCTCCCTCCTCGGAAAGTTTCTGGCAGCGCGGGGGCCGGAGCGCGGAGCCCGCCCGGGTATCCCCCGCCCCGCGCCGGGAGCGGGCCCCGGTGCCCCGGCCCCGCGGATCGGTGCCCGGCTGCTTGGAGTCACGGAATCAAGTAGGTTGGAAAAGACCTCTGAGATCATCGGGTCCGACCTACGAGCGGACATCACCATGTTCAGCTAGACTGTGGCACTTAAGTGCCACATCCAGTCTTTCCTTAAACACCTCCAGGGACGGTGACTCCACCACCTCCCTGGGCAGTCCATTCCAGTGTCTAATGACCCTTCATGTAAGCAGTTCTACCTAATGTCCAACCTAAAGCTCGTCCCGCTCTATCCCGCTTCCCCCCGCCATCCCTGGCGGTGCGGTGTCAGCAGGCTGTGCCCTGGGGTCGCCTTTGCTTTTCACGCCGTGTTTCAGGTTGTCGCTTTCGTCTTTTGTGTGACCGCGTTCGTACTTTGACGTTCTGTTCCGATTACTGCAGGGGATTGGGAAGCGAGGAGCACCTGGCTCCCGACGGCCCCTCTCCGGCTGCTCCCTCCCGGGCGGCCCGGGAAGCTCCCGCGGTGTGTGTTGGTCTCTGGTGTGTCCCCAGCCCCAGGTACCCCGCTGGTCCCAGTGCCCGGCAGGCTTGGCTTGATGGCCTGTCTGGGACTCTCCTTGCAGACAGAGCTGGCGGCTTCTGTCCAGTACCTGCTCACAGGTGTGTCTCCATCAGTTTCCCGTGGGAGAGCAGGGTACAAGTCTCTGTCCCCAAACACCTGGCTGGTGGATTGATCCAGGGAGGTCCTTTAGGCATTAAGCCCATGTATGTTGGCTAACCAAGGTTTCTCCTCTTCTCTGGGGAAAAGTCAGCTGGCACCATGGGATAGGTATTCCATGGATGCTGTTTTCACCGTACTGCGGTTAAGGGAGCGATGGAGAGCTAGGGTTGCAATTTGGGATTGCTCGGCTGGCATGCAGTTGTTGAAGGGGAGCAGTCCTGAGGCCTGAGCGAGGCTCTCTTGCAGGTGTGGGTCCCAAATAGAATCCTTTGCTTTCAGAAGAGCCATTGAGCACTTTCTCACTGTGGTGTGTGCCTGGTGCACAAACACAGGCTATGTTTGCAGACTGTTCTAAGCATACTGTAAGGCTGGATAAAATATACCTGCGAATTGGAGGTGATTCCTTTCTGTCAGAATGCTAAAGGGAATAGCCTTCCATTATAGCAAACTGAAACTGAAAAAGAAGAGGCTGAATGTGGAAAAATAACAACTTTTAAATAAAATTTTGGAAGTGGTTAAGGGAATGCTCCTAGATTAGCAGAGAAGTCCTGGGATTCTTCTGTAGGAGTAAATGGCATTTATATGTGTCTTGAAAATTTAAACTCTGAATTAAGAGGTTGTAGTATAAAAGTGATTAATAACTGAAAGGTAGACACTAATTCCAGTGAAGGATTAAATACCGGGAAATGAGCTCTGATTCTGACTAGCTTGCTCTGCAACCTTAGGAATACTAGAGCATAGCTAACTAGAAATATTAAAGCTTTTCCAGGTATTACAGCTGCCACTGAGCTCTTCCAATATTTTTGAGTTAAGTGGTCATGGTTTCTTCTTTTTCTTAAATATTAATTTTTATATATATATGTAAATGATACATGGAATATATGAAAGGAAGTGGTAATAAAAGCACCAAAAATTGTAGTTAAATATTTTTTGCCGTTCTTTGATATAGTAAGCCTAAAATTGCTGCTTGTAAGAAGAGCATAAAAAAAGGGAGAGCTTTGGGTTTACTGTTTTACGAAAAAAAAAATTTGATGTCTGGTTTTAACTTACCTGTTTCATTTCCATCATCTGCAATGGAAAGCCATCACAGGAATTACATTGCTGATACAAAGCACCATAAAGGACATGTCTTCAAAATCCCTACAATAATAGCAGTATGGCAAATGCATAGTAAAGTAAAAGTAAATATGATAAAAAGATAGCTAATGTGTCAGAGCTGGGAATAATCAAAGGGAGACCTTGAGCCGTAAGAAAACTAACTAGTAAAAGGAAGTGCAAAGTTTCAGTGCTGTCAGGTAGATTGACGTGTAATATAACATGGCACAAATTCAACTGTACTGTATACTTAGAGGCTTTACTTCATGAAGCTTGGAAAGTGGCTTATTCTTTCTCTTTTTTTCTTGGTCTTAATTTTTACGGCATTGGTGTGTTCACTCTTAGTTGCTTTTGTGTAACTTTAGGTCCTTGGGTGAAAGTAAGATGTGAACAATTTAGGACAAAAATAGAAAGCAACTAAAATCATTAATATAAGATGGTTTCCTTTTAAACACCTAGCTAAAGTATATCTGAGGCTTGGAGGATATTTAGCATTAGTTCTTAACTTTTAGGGGTCTCATGAAAGAAATTAGCAAAAGAAATCTAGCAGTGGTGTGTAATTATTGTGTGCTGATCACTGGGGGGTTTTGAGCCTCGTGTAGAGGAATTCTTCTTTAGCTGACTGCTCAGACTGTTTCAGTATTTCCAATTTTCAAGGCAATCCTGTATAAAAGAAAAAGATTCTGGCTTCTTGCTTCATATAGTCAATTCACAGTCTCAGGAGGCTGAGGGCAATAAGAACCTTGTAGCTCTGCAGAAATTCCACTGAGAACTTGTCACTTCGTGTTTCAAAAAGTTGGCATATGAACTTTATGAAATAGTAAAATGTGTTTATATGGAGCTTGGCAAGCTGTTCGATGAAATGCTTGTAAAAAAAGTGGTTGTATTGCTTAGATCTCCATGAATGGCTTGCGCATAAAAGCAGTTTTTTGACAAAGTAACAGCTTAGTTTGGCTTTTTCAGCCTAGAGTAGAATATCATTTGGGCATGTTTCTAGTGAGCTGACTGGTTTCTATGAAAGTTAAAATATTTTTTCTTTTTAAATAGACAGTCAGACTTGAACAATGTTGGTGTGACATTTGAATGCACTCCATCACTGTATTTTTAAAGATGTTGAGCACCTGTGGCTTCTATTTAGTTCAGTAGTGTTTGTATGGTCTGATGAGCTCTGGAGGTACTAGCTGTGTTATACATTTAGCTAAATTAGGCACCTGGGTTTACAGAACTTTCATTAATGCCTCTGTAGTTCAGAAGGTGTAGAAAATAGGTATTTATATAAGCTGTCCAATGCTTTACTTCATGTGCAGTAAAACTCGACCAGTGACTTTCATGGGGGAAGTCATGATATAAGCCTCATGATTGCAATTCAGTCATCAATATTAAGCTTTTAGCTCTTTATGTAGCTGGAAAATATGTTAGAGTTTTTGTGTTCATGTACGCTTCAAAGCATCACGTTGACTTTTGCTAAGTGATTTTTTGGACACATTCATGTCTATCTAATAAAGCAAAGAATGCAACTTTTCCAGTCATGGTTAGGAAAATTTAGTTTTGTTTTATGCCTTACCTCTCCTCATTATGTTCCTTGCCACTTCTTTGGTCAAAATTTAAGCAATGATGTTGTGCTTAGTTGTTACACTTCTTGTATTTCCTCCTCATATGAGAGGCAAGTTTTAGGGTGAGTGAGGTTTGGAAATTCTGTTTGTTGTATATGCCTGAGTTATTTTCCTTTGATTTTTCGAAATGATCGGTCTTTGAGCCCAGGCCACTACAGAGTATTTCTGTTCCTTCACCAGGATGTCAGTCCACCTGCACCTGGATGTTTGCATGAGTCAGCAAGCTCTGAAGATACCACTGCTGGTTAGTCAGGAGCGCAAGGAATAGTGGGATGCTTGAGTCAAGTAGAAAATAGGCCACTCTGTTCTTCATTCTGTAGCAGCGACAGCAGGTGCAACACTTGCAAAAGCTGAAATCTTCATGTGACTAAAACCTTTCTACTTTTTGCTGCTTCTGCTTACCTGTAAACAAACAATTGAGGTGGCTGCTTTTTCTCAGTCTGGGGCTATTTTATGTTTTATTTTTCTTTGACTCACTACCTGGGTTTGAGCAACAGAGGTTAGTATAAATATTACCTATATAGCTACTTGGAAAGAATAAAAAAAGTTTGTAGTTTTATTTTAATCTGTATTTTTCAGAACACCTTTCAAAAAGCAAGTATATGCTTTTTAATCTTGTTACTGAAGGAATGACAGAAATAACAAGTGATCAGCTTTCAAAACGATGGATGTAGAAAGGCCAGGATTTGTAGCCTCGGCAGCTCCCAGGCTCACTGCCAGCTCAATAGCTGGCGCTGCCCTGGCAGACCCTCCTGCCATGTTATTCTTTGGCAAGTAAAAAAGGTTTGGCACTGCCCTGTACTTACAATGTAGCAGCTGAACCAAGTGTGTAAATTTTTCTGCTACTGTAGTAGTATACTTTTGTAACTTGTCAGATTACTTTATTGTTACTGTACCTGTAACTTTTAAAGAGAGTTGGTATAAAACAGGTTTCACCTTAGTTGCCAAATATGGAAGTCCCTTTTGAAAACTGGGCAACAGTGATCCAAGTCTGGAAACATCACTGTGGAATACAGGCATAGGAAGGGGAAGACAAATGAAATATTCTTTCCCTCTTCTCTCCCCTATTTTTCAGTATTATAAGCTTGTAACTGAAGAGGAGAGTCGGTTTTCCTCCTTGGACTGGTATTGGTATGCAGAATGTTTAATATAAAGTTACTAAAGTACAGCATCCAAGTCCACATAAGAGTTGAGTGCCCCCTTCCTGGCAGTGTTCAAGGCCAGGTTGGATGGTGCTCTGAGCAACCTGGTCTAATGAAAGGTTTCCCTGCACATGGCAGGGGCATGGAACTAGATGATATTTAAAATTCCTTCCAACCTAAACCATTCTATGGTTTTATGAAAGGTAGGACATGGGGAGACAAAGAAGGATGAAGTACATAGCCAAGGCAAGTATATAATCTTAACACACGGATGCTGCTTGTGGTTGTGGCCATGTAAACTTTCGAATGTTTTAGTTTTTTTTATTTGATGAGTCTTTTTTGTTTGAAACAGAAGTGGACAAATATTGATTAAGAGAGAAAAAAAAATACCCTGCTATGAAGCATGGCTCCACTGGAAAAACAGAATTTCTTCTGGGGCAGCTTGGTGTGTTTGGTATGTCTGCTAATATTGTTACATTGTTCAGAGGTTGCACCTGGTCAAGGTGGTGGCTCAGGTCACTGTGGTGGTAGAAAACTTAAAGCGTAGAAGATGTAAAGGTAATCTGCTTGATCTCTTAAATCAGTATTTCTATAGCAATTAATTTATGTACTGTTCTCCCTATATTCTTATTTTGTAAAACTTAAGTAATTTAAGTTATATAGCAGGAGTGTGTCAGGAGAGGAAACTTGCACTCAAGTTAGCTAAATGCTGCAAATGAACAATGTTAGTGGCAAAATCGCAGGGGAATGAGTACATGTGTACTGCATTTGCATTTACTCTTAAAAGAGAGGCAACTGACTGATGTGGCAAGGATTATACTCCCTTCAATGTGAAACTGGAATATTATGTACCAATGCAAGTTGAAACTTGTAAGATATTTGAGAGTCTATAATAATTTATATCTTTGCAGTTTCTTCTTTCCTCTATTTGACATAGCCTTGAACAAAAGTAATTTGAGTGTTAAGCTGTAGTTGCTGGTTACTAATATAAACCTGTGACAGGCTAAATCACAGAATTATTGACTGAAGTCAGAACACAGTGTGTTTGATCCTAAACAATTACTTTTCTCTGCAGGAAAATCTCTTATCAGTTATGGTATCTGAAAAGCTGTGGTTTGCTTTCCACTTTCTTTTTTCTTTTTCCTGATGAAACTTCTTATCTTGAGGATGGTGGAATGGCTGAAGGTGTTGATGCCTTGCTAAAATCTCTCAAAAGCTAAGAAAAACTAAATACTACATTTACCTGCAAATCCTGAAAATAAATACCTCTTAACCACTGAGTGTGCTCAATATATGTGAGGAGGAGCAGCTGAGCTAAACCAAACCTGTCTAACTAGTTGCCTGCAATGCATTGTAATAGAAAAGTCCCCAGTCTAGGAAGAGATAATTAGTACTTCATATCTGTGCCTTAATGAGAGCTGCTGTTGTAACTGTACCGTGGCTTTGCTTCCTGCCCAAGAGGGTAGTGCAAGTGGTGATGAGTAATTTTTAGTGCTTCCCACAGACTCTTGCATGTGGTCTCTCCCATGGCTATTTTGTCGTTTCTTCTGTTACTCTCCCTGAAACTAAGTGCAGAAATGAGCTGTAAAGCCCATCATCACCTTTCAGAGAGCAAATAGCTTTTGGCTGATGTTCCGTCTGCTGCTGTGGCAAGCACAAAGGTGGTATGATGGCGGTTGGAGCTTGAGGAAGAAAGGGTGTCAGTAAGATGTAGAAGAGGTTGTGTTTGAGAGAAACAGATGACAGTTTTTGCCGAGCTTGCAGAGGAAGAGTTGTACATAGATTAGCCAATCAGATGTGAAGGAAAAACTCTCAAAGTTTAGTGGTGGTATTTTTTTTTTTTTTTTTTTTTTTTTTTTTTTTTTTTTTTTTTTTAAGAAATGAAGAGGGCAAGAAGCTTCCTGTTACTGAGTGAGGGGGTTAAGAGTTTTCCAGTAGTGCTGCAGGAAAAGGAAGTAAGAGCTTGAAGGGGAAGAAGAGATTCTTTTCTGCCCCCCAACCTGGTAAGAAAGTGCAAAGCAAGATAGACCAGGGACTAGGTCAGAAACGAAATACTTCTCATGTGAATTACTTGACATAGCGATTTAATATGTTGTTGTATATCTGGGTCATCCAATCGAACATGTTATACTGTGGGTAGAAGTGTAGAGTGTTTTTCATAAATTTATTTTCAACATAAGTATTTTCACATCATGTGTGATTTAAAAAGAAACCAAAAAATCAGCAAAAAAACCCAAGCCCCAGAAACTGTTGTCATTCATAATGCTGCAGATGTGTTTTCATAAGTAACTAAAATTTCTGTGGGATATCGTAACCAAGAATTGCACTAGAGATTTACCAGTAACATTAAATTTTCACCTATGTTTTGAAAATACCTACTGAAATCCTGTTTGCCTCTTCTGTGGCCCTAATCAAGCTCATGATTTGCATAGACCTGGGTCAGAAGGTGCCTTTTTCCTCTGTTTGTAACAACCAAGTTGTGTGTTGTGAAGTGACTCTGTTTTGTGTGTGCTTGCTGCTGCTTTATGTTTGGTCCAGGAGAGGTACGGTCTACGTGTGTGATCGGGAAGGGATTGTTAGCAGCAGTGATAGGCAGCTCTTACATTCTGCTTCCAAAGATGTGTCGTTCTTTGAGCTCCTTTGCTGGCATTTGAGAACTGATATACTCTGCAATTTTTAATTTTTTTTTTTTTAACTAGAACAAAGTGTTAGAACTTAAAAAAGATTTATTTGTTTCAATGACAGCACATTTGATTGAAGGAATGCTGAAAGTGGTCCAGGACAACTGCATTTAGAATAAATAGGCTAACTCAGTTTGTGACTTTAGGAAATGAAGAACAGTTTCTACTTGTGTAGCAAATACAAGAAGTTTATTGTTTTGACTTGACTTGAGTTTCATGTTGTCTAAATAATATAGGTTTATAAAAGCCCTCCCAGCTCTGGGAGCTTGGTTTACATGGTTTGCTTGAGTATAAGTTAGATGACTGACAGATAACAATGCTAATTGTGATGATACTAGAAATCATTATACCTCTTGTGAAGTTCAGTATCTCAACAGATTCAAGAAGAAAAAAGTGCAGAAATATTTTAAACCAAAATTGGTGTTGTTGACAAAGTCTAGGGAAAGTCTTTAACTCAACTGAAACTGAACTTCTATATCTGCATTTTTTTATTAACATTTTTTTAGACTTTTCTGTGGGAGCACAATCCTTTTATTTAGTGGTGGGAGTTTGGGAGAGTTTATGAAATACTAGTGTATCTAATAAGACTGGGAGGGAAGAAATGTAGAGATAGTGTTAACTGACCTTTACAAAATGGATGTCTGTGTGGGTTGGGTTTTTTGGTTGGTGTGTTGTGATTGGAGTTTTTTATTTTTTATTCTTTATTTAATTTACCTTTATTGGAAAGCAGAACTGACTTTTCTGGTTGTGAGAAAGATTGAAGGAACTGAGATTACTAAAAAAATGGCTCTCTGAAGGACATTATTCATGTTTGCTTCTGTCATTCCTGGGATTAGCAATCTTTAAAACAATATTTTCAGATGAGGCCACTGTATAACTGCTTGTTTCTCCCTCAGTTGTCATCTATTTTCTACAAAATTCATGATTCTGCGATATCCTACAGTTGTTCATCTTGTAGATTAAATCACACTGAAGATAGGCTTTCCAATAGGCAGAGCAGTGGCCATAGCTTCCTGTGTGTGCTGGGAGTGTGAGGTTGTTCAGTTAACTGTCAGGGTTCTGGGCTAAATAAAAGCACAGATATGAACTGGGGACAGTCTGGGACAGTGTGGCTTTAAGCATGTGTTCCCATAAAGTGGGCCTCATGTGTGGTATGATTATTTTTTTTGTTCACTCTGTGCTGACTTAAGTAGAAAATACTATTGATTTCTTTCTGCAGTCAAATGAAAGTAAGTTATAGGCAATTGACTTGGAGGCAGAAGCTAAATCCACTGGAATGGAAACCACACCTGGAGGTATGCTTCACTATTTTGAAGCAATGTATCTGCTTTCCTCATGCATTAGTTGAAAGAAGAATCAATCCTTTTTATGTGGCCAGAAGGTTTCCTGCCTCTTTTGTCCCTCCTTTCTTTTGCTGTCTTTATTAGAGCACTTGGAAGCATTCACACAGGTGATGCTGGGATTCTGCTCCGGCTGTGATTGCCCTTGAGTTTCCCGCCTCATTGGTAATGCTGTGGGGCCTGAGAGCCTGAAGAAATACAAAGGCCACTCATGCGAGACATTTTTAGCAGCATGTTTGGCTCTGAAGTCGGTTGTTTTGAGAGAGATACTTCTTATAAGCCATGAATTCTGCAAATTCAGAGGTGTTAAGAAAAAATTTTCACCTGTGTTAATACTCCATGAATTATCATGGATTCATGCTAAGATTTAACACCTTGCACATTCAAAAATGTCATGTTTGTTGCTTGGGTTAATTATTGTCAGTGCAGCTGACAGTGGGTGTCAGCTCGTGTCTTTGAATGTGTCTATTCCTGAAACAGAGTTTCTGTATCGGTTGTTGTCTTGTTCTCAAGGGCATTGTAGACTGCAATGTTAGCTTATGTTCATATCTTTTGATTAAAACCAGTCATTGTACTGGATAACCAGTTGTTCCTTTGCCCAGTTCTGTCATGCTTCAAATGAGAAACAGAGCTAGACAAATGGCCAGATTTAACTTGACCTTCAGAACAACCAAAAGACCAGTTATGAGTTGAATGCTGTTTATTCTACTTTTAGCATGACTTCAGTGATGGGGAAAAAACAGCATAAAACTTCATCAAGTGATGTTCTTAAGCCTCAGATATTCTGACTATAAACCTCCCCTATTCTGACTATGGGACATGCAGTTCTAAAATTCAGAGGAAGCAGAATGCCCCTGCCATTCCCCAGGAACAGATATGATAGCTGACTAAAGACCTTGTTTGTTGTTGAGAGGTATCAAGGTTGTCTTAGTGGCTGGAGTTAAGACCTTTGTCTTGGAGAAGTCCTAATTCCCTGACACTGAAGTGAGGGGAAAAAAAGTGGAGATGCTCCATTCAAAAAAATCATCAAAAATTATGATTTTTTTTTTTAACATTTAAGACTGAATTAAATTAGACCTTGTGGTGACTTCATGGAGTTTCTTTCCAGTCCTTATATCTTATTGTGAGGGTGTTTTTGCAACTTTTCAACTGTAACAAATGTGCTCTGTCTCACTCTGCCCTACTTTGCCTGTTCGAAATTTGGGTCTTGCTTCTTATTCATGATCTGGGTACAGCTTTTGTACCTAAAGGCTAATTTACCACCTAAGAATTACATCCACATTGTGTTAGCAAGCTTTCATGTAGGTCTGGCTATGAGAATTGAAAATTTCACTGTAGATGGTTTGAGTTAGGAAGTCTGAAGGAAAAGAACAGAAAATTTGTGATAGATCTCTGGTAAATCTGGGCTTTCATGTGCTTTAGGGGAAGCATTTGATTATGTCATGAGTAAGAAAAGGAAAACTGAGTAACTGCAGCTTTTAGGCCATTGCTCTTCTGTTAGGTTTTACATTGAGGCAATAATTCTGTTTATTCTGCTGTAGGTGAACCTAATGCATTATAGAGATTTAGAAAAAAAATCTGCACTTGGTATTTCAAACATGTTCTTGCTAAAAAAGACCTCGAAAAAATACAGGCTTCCTACTATTTGGTGATTTGGTAGTCTTTTCCCACCTATCAAAGTTGCAGTATTTAGCCGGGTTTAGCACTGCATAGAAAGAGCTGTGATGCACATTAAACTGGACTGTGTAGTTGCGGTATGGCTTGACTTATGACTTAAAGAATTCCAAAACCAGACCACTCATTTCTTCACAATTATAGTTAGTCACAAGCATTCTTCTTAAGTGATTTTTATGAAACAAATGGCAGATTCTTTTTTGGCATAGTCTTAGGACCCTGTTTCTATGAACTTGGTATGTAATTTACTGACAAAAATTTGTTTCCTTTTTATTTCAGAGGTATTTTTCTCCTTGTTATTGCTGTTCCTTGTTTTAATGTATCAAATCCTCACATGTGCTATCCTTTTGAACAGGGAGGCATTTCCTAAATCTGTTCATTATCTGTAATCAAGCCTGTCTGTAAAGAAATAAAATCAGGTGCAGAAATAAAATCTGTCCTCTGCTTAAACATAGCAAATGCTGGAAGAAGCTACCTGGAGCAGCAGAATAATTTTACAGCTTTCAGGGTTTAATGTGAACACTTCAGTTTTTACTCTTACAAACAGGCTGTCAAGTCTGCTTACCCCAATCTGCTATGACCATACTTGTATGAAATTCGCAGTTCGCAGTCACTCCAGATACTTTGGAATCAGTCTAATTTTAGCAGTGGCAACAACCCTGTGGCTGGTTGAGGTGTCTGAATTTTCATCAATAAGTTTGGAGTGAGGGTGGCAGTGACTGAAGTTGTACTCTCTTTCCATGCAAGTACAAAGCTTTATTATTATAGTGTAAAGGCTGAATTTTAATAGATTAAGGTTAGTAAGATTTCCTGTGGTCTGGTATTACAGAGATCTTAAAGACTGTCTGTGGTGTGAAATAATCCAAAATTGTTGTTAACAGTTAGAAGGTATTTATGCTACAGAGATTTGCTTTTAAATTTCTGAATTAGAAACTATTGGAATAAAGATAAGAGGATATGGTTAGGTTATGTGTAATGGTGCTGGAATAGTTCCAGTCTACCTCACCTTGATATTAAGAGACCTCTACTCCCCACTCCCAATCTAGTGAAATCATAGCTGGGAAAAGGCATCTTTTTTAAATAACAGAAAACCTTATCAGTGCTCAGATTCAGTTTCTGTCCTTTTAATCAGCTTTCTTCTCATGCATAAAGAACACATCATCTATGGTAGGTGAAGATCGTGGGGGATTTATAGGTATTTAGCATCTTTTGTGAGACTGTTGGAAGCAGGCAATGTCAAGGGCACTGTGTTTAATGACAAGTACCTTAGCATCACTTTAACAACTTGCCTTGTTCTTTAACATGCACATTTCCCCCTGAGTTCATAAGCTGGTTTACAGAGGAGTAAACAAGGAAAAGGATAGCCTTATCACTAGTGTGATTTAGAGATACATCTGGCATTGTTCTACAGATTATAAAGCAAAATCTGTTTCAATTTCTCATAGGGTGCTGTGATAACACTGAGTATCTATTAATAATCTGATGCTGTTGATATTTTTAATATGAACTCTTTTAGTGTGACTGGAACATGGCAGATTTTCCAGCAGGCGAAGCTGCGTGTAACGGTTCTGCTGCCTATTTCTCATAGTGTATGTAATGAAAGTCAGGTATCTTTTATAAAAGGCTAATTTTAGTAATCAGTTGCTCTGTGTTTGAAGGTCTCTGCGAATTTATAGTAGACTTAAGTTTAGAATGCTAATTTCAACAAAAAGAATTTCTATTTTCTTGAAAGGTTTTTTTTAACCAACCAACCAACCAAGAAAAAAAGTAATTATTTAAAAAATTTACAGATTGCATTATGATTCCTGAGTTAGCCTTTTTTTTTGGCATGCATTTATTTGGCTTGCTATGTGACCTTGGCAAGTGTATGAAATTGTTGGAAAATGGAGTAGGAAACCATACAGCATTCAGGAATTTGGTATTGGTGCCTTTTGAGAAGATTAACATCTAAAATGATGCACAAATCTCTGCCATTTGGATGTGTTCTTAGGTTATTCCAAAGGGTTTCTTGGGTAGACTTTAAGTCTTGGAGGTCACAGAAGATAGAGAAGAGTGCTGCCTTCTTGTGTTATTGTGTGTATATACTGAGCTATCTGGTGTCATCTGGTGTTTGGAGGGAGACCTAGTGGAGTTCAGTAGGTATCATCAGGCAGTGACACCAATGAGCTGAGAAGCATTTAAACCCCTTTTTGAAAATTGAGATTATAAGGATTTGAGACAAAAAAAAAATCAGAAATGCAGTATTTACTGTAGCATGTTGTCTCCATTCTAAAAAGCTTTTTCCTTTTGTTTAGCTGGATCAGCCTTGGAGATTCTCTTTTCACTCTAGTTCTTTTTAATATTGTATAGTAGAGACTGTCCCGTTTGATACAAGTTTGTTGCATTGTTCCCACTCCTCAAGTTTACTTGTAGGTGTTTCAGATAAGATACAAGCTCAGCTTTTAAAGATTGAATAGTTATTGCCTGCTAGGGAGGTTGGTTTACCACCCTGCTTTTGTCCACAAAAATCGGATTTGTTACCCAGTGGGCAACAAGCCAATAACTGCACACTCAAGAGAAACATTGATTATTTTATTTCAGAGTTCTGCAAGCCTGGTGCCCAGTGGAATTCCACAAATCAAGCACAACAACTATCAAAAACTTTTACTATTTATACATGTCAGCAAACAAAGGAATTAGTGTTCATTGGCTACAAATTACATAATCCTTGTATTAATTAGTGTTTTATCTTCTATTGGTTAATGATTCTCTCGCTTCTCATGCTAATCAGTCCCATGGTGTTTCTCTTCTTTTGGGCTGATGGGTTTTTGGGTCAATGAGTCGGTGGTTGGGATCTCCCCCTGCAGAATTACCTTTTACCCAGTCAGAGATGATTCAGCACAGTTGCTGGGTAAGGTTTATTAGTTTCTTCCTTATCTTGGGGGTTCTGCCCAATGCCCTTGTGGCCTGTAAATTCTGCATTCTTTGTGTCCACTATCAGTGGTACATCCTTCTTCCCAATTTTGTTAACCTCCCTGTAGGTGTGAGGTTGCTGAAACCTGTCAGGCCCTAAAGCTTAACAAGGCAATTCTACCAACAAGTAATTTGTCTTTCTAGCACCTGGACATCACTTAGAGCTTGTTGGCTGCTCTCTGTTTCACAGATTAAAACGCCCTTCTTGTTGATTAGGCTTGAAAGTATACAAAGATCAAACATCAAAGAACATCCTTTCTTAAGAAAATTTTACATATTCCACATTTTGCTACACTGCCACTAAGAGGAAAGCCTAGGTCCAGGTGACATACATGTCTGCTCTTTCTGTATGAGAAGTCCTTTCCTGTGACCAACGCATGTGATGTTCTGTTTGCAACACCAGGAAAGTTCCCACCAAACCTCTGAGGGATGCATCAGCACAGAGGCCAGCTGTGCAGTCCACAGACATTACTGAAACTCTTCACAGTAGCAGAATGAGGTAAACGCTTGCTGGTTTCATCTGTTCTTTTCATGGCCAAAACCAGTCAGTTGTAGTTCATGTCGTAGTGAACTTGTTTGCGTCTGGGTTGTAGGAACAGCCTGTAGCTGCTGTGAAGTTTTAGCTGCTGCCTGTGAAGGTAAAGAAAGACAAACCTTTTAAAGGGCTGATGCAGTCATGGATTTCTTTTCAAATTCCTGCTTACCATCCTTACTGTTTTACATTTTGAGTTTCTTATGTAGGTCTCGAACTAATGTAAGTGCATTGAAATGCAACATCTATACTGCTGGCTAGAAATAAATTAAGATCAACCTGTAGATTCTCAGCTTCTGTCATTTGTGACTGGTTGCCATGTGGAAGAGCTGGCTGAGCTGCTGACTGGATAGGTTTGGAGGATAGTGGTAAAAGAAAATTACTTTCCTAGTCTGGTAAATAACATTTACCAGAATGCACCCTAAAGACACCACGTGTGGATTTTTTGATCTTGTAATTCTTTTGGCTTAGTGACTGCTTCTATATCCATAAAAACACTAAAGCATAAGAACTCTGCTTCTTGGAAAGGATTAGGTCCCTTTTTCCAGTCAGCCGTAGGCATCCTTTCTGGTACTGTTACCTTTGTAAGGGGCTATGGCCATGTGCTAAGTATAGGATTAAATCCATGAGCAGCTTGCTTAAGGTAACCAGTGCTGAGCACGATTGATTTAGTGGCTTGGCTGCCGTGTTCCAGATGAGGTTTTCAGTTAGCTTCTCGTTGTACTTCAGTGTCATGGTTTTGCCTTTTCTCAGGGGGAAAAACATTTGCAACTTTTTGTGATCTCCTGCTGAGTGATTAACTTAATGCTGTCTGGCAGCAATGAAACAAAGTGATGAGAAGCTAACCAGATACCTGTATGGACATTGTGTTCCAGGCAGTACTGTGAAGGACACTGAACTCCGTAGTGTTCCCAGGCTTTGTCCTACGAAGTCACAAATACTTAAATTCCATTAGTGTTGTTACAAGGGTGAATTTTTGTTGTTTTCTATTACTTTTTTTTCTAGCTGAGTCTTGAAATGGTTTTATGGTGCACTTCTTTTGTTTAAGAAAATGTGCACTTTAATTATTGTTTATTTATGGTATTGTGCACTTAATTTAAGGCAGCTATTATTAGTATATACTGTAATGATAATATCTGTATTAACTGATGTGATAGTCACAGTTCTATCTTCAGAGTGATTGCAGTCTTTCAAGCCAGTTTCTTGATGTGGATAATTAATTCTGAAGTTGGGATGTATGTTAAATTATCTGTGACTTCAAGAGAGACTATCACTGAAAGTTTTCAAATTTGAATAATGGGAATAAACTAATTGTTTGAACCATGCACTATTCTCAAATCCTCCTATTTTTCTTACGGTCGGGCAAGTTGTTTCTGGTTTTCCATTCACTTGTTTGTAAAGTAGTTTCTCATATGATGGGAGGTCTCTGAAGTACAGTTACAATAATTAAGACAATTTAGATCCTTTGAAATGTTGTAATTATTCTAAATCTTCTGAACTGCTTTCTTTTAAATTGAATTCAGTACTTTGTTCTTTCCAAAGCATTTGGAAAATGGAAACTGAAAGTGTTATCCAGAAGAAGCAGTAATCATATTTTCATTTTCTGTATTGAATACTGCATCTAGATATCAACCACTGAGTACAATTTTTTGGGGCAAAAGGACAGAGTTTTCCTTTGCACAGTGCAAATTAAAATATTAACATATTAATATTAACCGTAAGGATTGCAGAATGGGATATTTATTGGTGAGGGAGAGAAACTTGATCTTGAAGACCAAGTTTTTGTAGTGGAGGGATGTTCTCAATACTTGCTGGCATGTTTGAGGACCTTTGTGTTTGGGTGCTGCCTATGGCAGTCTGAAATACCAGTTGGGAAGTTTTCAGGAGGGCAGTATCTCATGTTGGCAGTCATTTTGGTGAAAAGTTAATCCCTCTTAGAATAGCATGAATTGTAATATTTCTGAAACTAGAAGCAATGCTGATTTTAACCTTTAACCCCTAGTTTTGGGTAAGGGAGCTTGAAGTGTAGAGAAGCCTTGTAGTGGTGTGATGTGGTGCTTGTTTTATTAGGCAAATTCTTCTGCATCAGTTTTGAAAAGCTTTAATAAAAATTAAGTCACAGCTTCCTAAAGTATTGGTTCCCTTTGAGTTCTGCTTTGCTATGTTTTTTGCTCAGAATAGTGAACACATTGCCACCATTAGCCTGGGGTGGCTGTTTGATAGAACCTGCTTGATTAAACCTTGATCTGTGCCACTTGCTTCTTGCCCTCATACAAACTCCCACACAGTTGGAGATTAAGACCTTCAAGTTAGTTGTCCTGTTCCTGAGACAGTGTTTCTGTGGACCAGATAAAAATGGTTATGGGCAAAGACTTTGCTTTGTTCCGTTAAAAAATGTACTGATATAGGATCTGTTAGAAAAGGATTTATAAAAACTTTCCTGCTGTGTAATTCTGTACAATTTCTTGAAATGTGTCCAGAGTTCACTAGAGCTTTTCTGAAATGAAATATAAATACTTCCCCCCTCACAAATGTTTCTTGAGAGCATTGGTCTTTAGGGAGTTGAATAGTGTACTTACCTATCACACACACCATTTGATATTATTTATTGAATTCTTACAAGTGGGGAAATAGCTAATAAAGTACCTATGAGTTCTTTTCTTTGGACACTTCACTGAATAATCAGAGCTATGTGTTTCATCAGATTGCACTGGCTGACTTGCTTTTGAAGTTTTGAATATATTTATTTCTTTCTCAAATTATCTTGAATGGGAAATACTGTTAGCTAAAATACCACTTGGTGGACATCTTCTGGAAAGTTCTTTAATTAGCTATTATGTTTGCATAATAAGGACAATTTGGAAAAGTATTTGTATAGACTTGCATTTCTGCCAAAGCAAGTAAATAGTGTTTAAAGGAGGCTGTGTTTATGATTCCAAAGCTGTTGGTAAAAAAAAAAAATAAAAATTTCCAGGTCAAGAATATGATCTCTTTGGAGTTCTTTATCCTTGCCATGCATTTATTATAGATAAGCATTTCATTATCCTCATTTTTGCTCATTTTTTACAGAACCTAGTGTTCTAGAACTATCTGAGTTGCAGCTCGGTAAGACTGCCTCCTTTTCCCACATCCCATAATACCTTAAGTTGTTGGTTTGGTTGGGGGTTTTTTTTAAACATCTTTCATAATTTCTCGTTTGTATCGTACAATCCTGCAGGGAGTGGCTGTCTGTCAAGTGCTGACAGCCTTGCCGTGGCAGTGGCGTTCAGCAGTGCTGCTGAAGGCAGTGTGTGCCGAGTGTCGTGCCTGGTCTCTGCAGTGACCTTCACTCTGTGAAGGTCTGAGTAACTGGATGCAATGCTTTGCATGTAGAACTAACTCAAGGGTGGCCATATCGGTGTGGTCCTGTGCCTAGTTCAGTAGATGTGCCAAAAGAAGGATGTGGTGCAGTGCTGCAGTGACTACATTGCTTTGGGATTCCAGCTGATAGTTGTGCATGGGATTGCTTGTGCTGCGTAGTTTAATCATGACCATTGTTTAAAAACCGTGATCAATTTTATATGTCCAGAGTTGGTTTTGGTTCTGCTGACAGTATAATTTTGTATTCACAGTCTCTGTAAGCAACCTGAGTTGATGGAGTTAATACTTTGCAGTGTATGGAAATCCTCTGCATAGCTAGCAGGACCGTGTATAAGAGGGGATGGGCGTGTATTATTTACTGCTTAAAATTTGGGTTAATTAATGAAATCAAAAACTATTTCTGTGAGATAAGATGTGATCTTATTACCTGTGAAGTTACACGTGTTATCATGTGCAGTTGGAAAACATCTGGGATTTTTCTTGTTAAAATTTTGTTTCCAAAAGTGTAGCTCAGTGTTAACTATAGACATGTGTTGAGGGTTTAGCTGCTACTGAAAATTACTGAGAATAATGCTTGCCTGTGGTTACTTATCATATGTGTAGACGGCTATTATTTCTAGTTATCTCAATCCTGTTCCCACATTTTTCCACTCAGTTACTTCTCATCCCATGAATTTTGGAGGGATAGGGTCTGGAGGAAGGTGAGAAACAGGCTGAAGCTGGCGGGACACAGGCTTGGAGTTCAAAGCCGGAGAGACTGAAGCAAGTGCAAATTGAGAATCTTTCCGTGTGGCAAAACAAAATGGTTTGGGACTGGAAGAAGGGCAAACTGAGATCGACCAGAAATGCCATGGGGAATTTGGATAGGGACTTGTGGCTTGTTGAATTTTAACTGGTGAGTCTGCAAAGGGGCATCAACACTGTGGGCATTGATGCCTATCAGCGTCTGTCAGTGATAGCTGAATCCTGCAAAACCATGCTGTAGGCTGGTTCTGTTATATCATGAGAGCTTTGAGATTCTACCTGATTTTCTTGTTCTTTTGGTGGTCCCTCTAAATCCCTTCAAGCTGTGGTTATTTAAAAGGATAATACAGTGTTTGGGCTGAACATTTTCTCATATTCTGGCTTTGTACATCACAGCACACAGTTTCATGTGCTGTGTAGGGATTTGTCAGTAGCCAGTGCTTATTATATAATTAGTTTAAAATAGTAGTATTTCAGAAATAAAAGTGGATTGAGAGTGGTTCATAAAATCAACAAAAAAGCTTGCCATTCCCAGATATTTCTAGGACAGTTTTCCAGGCGTGGGATATGACTGCGATGTTTTCACAGTAGTGGACAGTATCCTGGAATTTCAGGGAAAGTGTCCTCCAAAATTCTGTGTTTGCAGTTATCTGCAGATATTATGTCTGTTTTCAGAGAGAAATGGATATAGGTTAACCAAGTTTTTTATGAAGAAGTTTTTATTTGGGAGCTGTAAGATCTTTGTTAAAAGAAAACTTGCTTTTCATATCTAAGTGTAATTTATGCATAAAAGCAGATTGGCTTTTCACCTTCTTGATCCAGACTAAATTAAGGTGTTTCATCGTTATGCTTATATTGATTGGTGTAATGTAAGTAAGAGCTAAATATATTTTTCTTTCTCTCTTTTTTTTTCATGTGTGTGCAGAAAAGATGAAAAGGAATATGCACTGAAGCAAATTGAAGGTACAGGGATATCCATGTCGGCCTGTAGAGAGATTGCAGTAAGTGTACATAAATGAAAGTATTTTTACTGACATTATTACTCAACGAGTATTTTATTTTCGTAGAATTAAGTAACGTGAAGATTATCCAAATGTTTTCTTTAAAGTATGCAAGCATGGAAGTTTATTCAGATCTGAGCCTCTTTAAGAAGCTTTTAAAATCATAATTTTCTTTTAGATTTTTCCAGGCAATATTAATGCCTCTTTCTGATATAACTTTGTTTCATCTTCTTTTATGTGTTGAGAGGGAAATAAATGTGAAGTTCTAAGTGAAGACTTAATTTAAAAAGGAATGTTTTTAAAATGACTTGAAAGAAAAAGGTTCTGAAAGATAACAGCTACCATTAGAAGTCCACTTACTAATAATGTCTTTTATTTTAGACTAATGGTAACTTGTTGTTCTTTAGTATCTGAGAACAGTTTGTTCTCTTTGTTTCTTATTTGTTTTGCCAAGTACAGAGAAATTTCATAGCAAAATGAAAGCCAGCTTTAATTGTATTTTTATTACATGCATCTTTTATTACATACCTATCATTCCTTCAAATTTGGTAAAAATTAAGTGTTTGCATATGAAGGTAGAATTTGATCTTTAAATGTTTTTTATGTCTGAAAATGTGCATTACTGACAAAATGCTGGATACTGAGTAAAATTTTGTAGTACAAGTATTTTTTGCATTGCAAAAGAAGTGCGCTTGCTTGATTAAATATTTATCTTGTCTTAATTCTGTCACTATGCAGCCAGCTCTTGAAATGTATCTTAGGATTGTGCCTAAAGCTTTTTTATAATTGGTAGTGTTGCATTGAAATACAGCATTCAGATATGCAGTGCAATGTGAAGCGTTAGAAAGTCTTGATGTCCATGAACTGGACAAACCATTGGATTGTGCTTAGTGTAGTGTCCATGGTGATTCTGTATGAAGGGACTTAACAGATAAAGCTGCTATCCTTTTAAAGTGCTTATCACTGTAATGTCAAGGTCACTCGTGGATTTGAGAGGTGGCTGCACTGCTGTCTGTCACTTTACGCAGGATTTACCCAGTGACCTTTTTTTGCTAATATTTCTGCCTTTAGAGGAAATAGGAAGTCCTCTTTTAACATTAATACTAGATTATATTCTTGCTACTACAACATTGTTTTTGACAGTATTGAGGGGTTTTTGTTTCTTGGATTCTTGTCCTTTGTTTTAAATTGTACTGCTATGGAGATGTGTGGATTAGTCTGAAGGAGACTTTCCTGTGGTCATAGCTGTGGTATAGAGCTGGTTCTGTCTACCTGGACACAACAGTGTAAGGAAGGAGAGAGTGTCAAATTATGTTTTAACTCCCATGATACATCACTTTTTTTTTTTAATTAGTAAAGCTTTGTGCAAAGGTCAGTACAGCTTGTGAATGTTGACATCTACTTTGTAAGTTACTTGACTACTTTCAGTTGTTCTTCTGGTAATTCTTCCTTGAGTTATACTTCACTCTTCAAACCTTACTGTAAAACTCTGTAACCTGAGCTAATGCAGCACATCAGCATTTGCCTCAGTGAAATTTCATGTCAGATATTAGAAATGTGTAAAAGGTAAAGGTGAAATAGTTGAAAAAAAAAAATACAAAGCTTTTGTCATACAGAAGCAGGCCAAAATCAAGTGCATTTTCCATAAAGAGAAACAGACTTGTAATTAATTTGTTAATAGCTTATCTTGTATTTAAAGGCTTAGATAGGTGACAAAGAGGGTAATGTTTACTGATTAAATAAAGATTATCAGCCTGGACAGAGGCCATTAAAAAAATGTCATGGGTAGTTCTTTTGACATTTAACCATTCCCCAGACACCCCAGCAGCAAAACAAACCCAAATCCCACTTTGGAAGATGAGAAAATGACAGGGGCACCAGTGTACCTGGTTCTGTTTGTGCATGTTCAGAATATTTTTAGTGGTTCTATAATCTGAAGACACTTGACAGTGTACTCAAGAAATTTATTGCTGAACTGAAAGGTGTTCAGTTTTACAGTCCAAGAACATTTTGTGTGTTTTATTGCATGGATACTCATAGTAAGATCTGCTGGCTAACTTTCCCTAAAGGAAAAGGCAGATGACTCGACTCTTCTGACATTACAAATCAAGTTTGTCAATTTTGCTTTGGACTTCAAAACTCATAAAGTTTCTCTTACCACTCTTCATTCATATGAGCTTTTTCTGGAAGAAGGTTTATGTCAGTAAAAAACATAATATAGGCTGTGATTCCTGTGGCAAGTGACTGTTGCTTTATTTCAACTGTAGGTTGATCCCTGCTAAAAGAATACTTATTTCAGCCAATTCTGTTGAATATGAAAGCATTAGAAAGGACTCTTTATATCTCAAAGAATTGTGAGTGTGTGTAAAAACCTAATTAGTTCCCTGTAGTTCAGCTGTGTTCTGAAGATAACTGAAATGCCAACTGTTTCTGTGTTCTTGTTATGAGGCAGATTATTGCTCGGCTTAAGCAACAGCATTTTTTGAAGAGCAGAGCTGTAAAATATGAATGAGAGTTATGAAATACAGAGTTTCCATTTTTAGATGATTATTTAGTTAATGAATGTGACATTTCTTTCAGCTCAAGACTTGCATTAGCTTACTTTGGAACCTGAGGTTGGGTGAAAGGAAGACTTTAATTCTGCTGCTTTTGTGTTTTACATTATTTCCTTACCTTATCTAAGTAGGTTTTATGGAACAAGAAGGGAAGACACAAGAAGCAGACCAGAGGAGTATTATTTAAGGTTGTTTTTTAACTGTTGAATATCTTGGCCATTATCTGTTAAGAACCAATAGCTATGACATTAAAAGTCTGCAGAGGTAATGGAATTTGGTGTTTCTTTATTAAAAAGCACCAGGGTAATACAGCTTTATCTGAGATTTTTTCTCCCAAAGGCTTCACTTCCTGTGATAGTACATCTGAGTTAATTCAAGGACTTTGTTTTCCACAGTAAAGAGACTATAAACTTCTAATTGTGGATTTTGGGAAAAGTTAATTCAGAAAAAAGAAAAGTAATAAGCCTTTTCTTAGTTGGTGCCATTCATCAGTAATGTAAATTGTAAATATATATATATGTATCCTGTCCCTGACCATGGAAGAACTTCAGTGCAGTTGTTATTGGCTTATTTAGGTGATATGATGAGGTTCAAGATCCTAAGCAAATGGAGCATGTCAAAAAGCAGGATCACAACCCTAGACTTTGGGAGAGCAGATCTGAATCTCTTCAGGTATCTGTTTGGAAGTGTTCTGTGAGATACAGCCCTGGAGAGAAGAGGGATTCAGGAAAACTTGTTGATATTCAAGGATCACTCTGTCCAAACTCAAGGAAGTTCCATCCCAGCAAGTGGGAAAGCAACAGGAGGCCTGCATGGATGAGCAAGGAGCTCCTTATTGAACCTGGGCATGAAATGGAATTATGTATGAATTGGAAGCAGGGATGGGCAGAACAAGAAGTATAGAGCTGCTGTTTGATCTTGCAAGAATAGGGGTTAGAAAAGCCAAGGCTCACATGGAATTGAGTCCGGCAAGGGACCTGAAGGGCAGCAAGAAAGGATTCTACAAGTACATGAATATCAAAAGGAAGACTTTGGAAAACATGAGCCTGCAGCTGAATAGGAATAAATGGTATGGAAAAGGCCAAGGTAATCAATAAATTTTTTTGCCTTGGTGTTTACCAGTAAGTCCATCCTTCAGGAGTCTCATGCTCTTGAGACCAGAGGGAACGTTGAGGAAGGAAGACTTACTTTGGTGGAGGAGGTCCAGGTTAGGGAGCACTCAAACTGGACATACACAAGTCTGTGGCACCTGATGAGTTGCACCCACAAGTGCTGGGAGCTGCTTGGATTTCGTTATGAGACTACTCTCAGTTGTCTTAGAAAGATAATGGTGAATGGAAGAGAACAAGTGTCACTCCTGTTTCCAGGGAGGATCAGGGGAGCTACAAGTTGGTCAGCTACACCTTAGTTGCTGGGAGAGTGATGAAGAAAATCCTCATGGAAACCATTTCCAAACACATGCAGGACAAAATGGTGATTGGAAGTAGTCAGCATGGATTTTCAAAGAGAAAATAATCCTTAACTAACCTGTTTGTCTTGTGCAATGAGATGTCTGGTTTGGTGAGTGAGGTGAATGCTGTAGATTCTGTTTATCTTGACTTTAATAAGGTTTTTATTGGTATCTTCCCTAACATTCTCACAGAGCAGCTAACACAGTCTGCAGACAAAAATGATTTTACTAAAAGTTTCATGTGAACCAGTCACTTGAATCAAGACTTAGATGTTCTTTGGGCAACTTCTGGTCCTTTCTAGCTTTTTTTGGCACCCTTGCCAGTGAGAACTTCCCTTCTTCCAAGGTTAAATTACCAGCTCTAGCTTTCTTCTCTGTAAATAATGACTTTTAATTCTAAACTTAATTCCATTTTTCTATATCAGGGTGGTTTTATAGCTCATTCTTTTCTTTCTTGTAGGGAAAAAAAAGACACCAGGCTGTTGCAGATGATTTAAATGGGAGAAGCAGAGCCACAAACTAGCATTGCTAGCCTAGTGTTTTTTAAGGAGTGCCCTAAATGGGTACTGTTTTGCCCGATGTGAATGTTGGGTCTGGGTCCTGTAACCATTCTAGTTGCCACATCCTGTGCCTGTGTGTGCTGGTTGTTAGTGAGGACTGCTCCTTCTGGGAGGCCTTGGAATGTTGCCAGTATGCTGTGGCACACTAGTGGGAGCATTGGTTGGCCTTTGTTGTTCAAACTTGCATTTATGGGTACAGGCTAAAATAAATTCAGACTATGTTAAATGAGTTATTGAAAGCTCAGTTGAACAATTTAGCATGCACAAATCATTCTTAGGCCTGTTGCCTACTCATGCAGTGTGTCTTCCAAAGTACTACAGCATACAAATATTTTGGTTTCTGATGATGGGCAAAGTTTTAGAAGCCTTATAAGTTAAATAATACGTCTTTGTAACCTTTTTGTGTTTGTCAGCTCTCTTGAAGGAGGCACCATCTCACTGTATTTACATTCTTTTCTGCTTCCCTGCTGTCCCTGGCCTTCCTTTCTGTGTGGGCAGTTTTTCTGGGTTTGGGTACCCTGTGATGTTGTGGTGCTGAAGCTGAGCCGAGGAAGTCAGCCAGACTTGCCATCTCCATCTTGAAGCACTTTGTGCCTTTGCTATGTGTTTCTCTCTGGTGCCATTGGCAGCGTGGCACAGGGACTCGGGGGGCATGTTGTGCCTTGCTGGCACAGCTAGTAGAACTTACTTGCTTTTACCTCTGTCAGGTGCTGCACATTTATAAGCTGCTCTCACCTCCCTGATTGGAAACTGCTTAGTCAAATGAGGTAAACATGAAGTTACTTAATTTGAGACTGTGGATCAGGCTGGCCTTACAACATCTTTGACTTGTCTCTGCATCTTGTAGGAATATGGAAATGGTCAGCTGTACAGGAATAACGATAACTTTTCTGTATTTATAAAACACTTAGATGATTTGTAATGCCATAGGCTCTCTTCAAGTGAAGTTGAATAAAATTTCATAATAGGTAGAATTCTGTGCTTTGGCTATATCGACCTTTTCTTTGTCCGTGACTACCACAGCCGCTTGCAGTACTTGCTGCTGTGTAGACTTTGGTCCCTGTCTTTGTTGGAGGCAAGGTTAAGTAAAAAAGGCTTTAAAAAAGTCTGTGTACCTGACTGCATTTGCTGTAGGAGATTGCTTTTGAATGTCAGGACTTCTTTTCCCATGCCAAGACTGGATAAATGAGTAGAATATTTGGCAATGTAAGATCTCCCCATAAATTCTCTACTACCTAATTAGAAAAGATTGTTTGTGGAAACTTTGAAACTCCACTCCCTCTTTCAATAGCTGGAGGTAGTAAAATAAGTGAAAAAAAAATTTTTTGAAGGGATTTTTATTAGAGAACTAAGGCATGTGTTGGCTAGAAGTGTCTATGCATTGTGATTTTATGAGTGTGAATCAGCTGGAAAAAGGTTTTTTGGTTCAGCTACATGACAACTCATGTTTTGCATGCCATAGGAAGAATAAGAGCTCTCTGCATTACATGGTCTAATCTTGTATAATCTGTGTAATTTAAATGCTTTTTGTGTAAGAGAGTACTTAAATTCCTGCTTTGGTTATTCTTGAAAAGGGTTCTGTGGACATTTTTTGTCTTCTTTATTTTATTGCATCTGAAAGAACAATTAACTTCATTAAATAAAGTACACAAGTAGTAAATGTGGAATAAAACTATTTTTGTTTAATCAATTAAGTTAATGTTTTTATCAGCCCATAAATACACTGTAGTGTTTATGAAAATAAAGCTTCACAGCTTGAAGTACAATTTTATATCAAGTAATTGGACAAAAGTAGATCATCATCTGAAGCAGCTAGTCAACTCCTTTCTCTAACTACAGTTATCTCCTTCATTAATTTAACAACAAAAAAGAGTATGCAGAGGAGAGAGGAAGAGGGAAACGCTGCTTTAAGATTTCTAAAGGCAAAATTTGCGACTTCTTTTCATGCAGAGGTTACTTTTCTTTTCTTGAAGTTGTGTTTCTGCTCAAAGCAGGAGAGCAATATCAATGCATCTATGGCAAGTACATTACAAAGAAGAAAAAGAAAGCTTCTACCCCATTCTAACATGGTATGAGCCAAGGAAACTTCTTTGTGAGTTTGATACTTGACATCAGATAGGATATAATCCAAATTCCCAGTGCAGCTGACTAGGGAAAATGACTGTTCAGTGCTATTTAGGCTCAGTTATTTTCACTTTGAATTTGCTGTTTTCTTCAGATTCTGAATATTCTCAGAACACACAAATGCAAAACCAACTGATGATGCCTTCATCAGAAATGAACAAAAAACCAAAGCCAAACTGCTTCAGATTAAGCTTTAGGCAGCAATGCACTGAAAGCAGATAGCTCCTTTGTCACTCAGAGAAAGAACAATGGAGTTGCAGATAATGCAAATGAGAGGTTTTTTAAGTACTTACTTGCCGAACTTAAATACTCCCTGCAAGATTGTGTGCGCGCACGAATGAACATATATACTTCGGTGTTTTCAAGCTTCAGCTGGAACGTTTTGTAAATTTTCTTTTCTTTTCTGAATTTGTCATAAACTTTCAGTTTTCTGTTTCTCGTTCATCTTTTCTCATTGCATATTTTCCTTATGTTCCTCCATTTGTGCTTTCCCTGTAGTCAAGTAAAATTAGTTTGTACATGTTTTCAGTTTATTCTGTGTGGAGTTGTAAAATTGTTTGAATTATATATTGACTTTGCGTAACTAGAATGTCTCTAATTTAACATTACATGTGACTATTTTTATGCCTCAGGCTGAGAGGTGATGGCATGGGTTTTCAGGTGATGGATTCTTTTAAAGTGTCAAATTAAGGTGAGCTTCAGCTCTCATCACACCATCCCTACATGCCTGGGCAATGTCTGTAAGCTCATCTCTATACACTTGCATTTGAGCTCTGACAATCTGCTTAGCCAAACAGATCTCCTACTTGCATTTCTTAATAGACATGCCAGTTTTCCTGAGCAACCTTGTTCTTCAGAGCTGCTTCCTGTGGCTACCTACCAGTTTCTTCAGTAAACTGAAGTATGCTTTCCTGAAGCTCCAGGTCTGTGCTCTGCTACATGCCTTCTTCACTCAGGATCTTGGAATCATAGGATGATGGAATGGCTTGGGTTGGAGGGGACCTTAAAGATCATCTAGTTCCATCCTCCCTGCCATGGGTCAGGGATGCCACCACTAGATCAGTTTGTTCACAGCCCCATCCATCCTGGCCTTGAACACTGCAAGGGGTGGGGCATCCAGCTTCTCCGGGCAACCTGTTTTAGTTCTTCACCACCCGCTGAGTAAAGAACTTCTTCCTAACTTCTAAAAAATCTCTCCTCTCTTTTTAAATTTAAAATTCTTCTCCCTTGTACTATCACTATCTGCCCATGTAAAAAGTCACTCTCCTTTTTATAAGCTCCCTTTAAGTACTGGAAAGCCACAGAAGATCTCCCTGGAGCCTTCTCTTCTCTGTGCTGTATATCTTCAGGTGTACTAGTTGGTGGTTGTCACAACCAAAGCTACCTTGTCAAATCTCCAACTGGTTCTTCATTGTTTGAGAACAACTGTGTGCTACCATTATTGGCTCTTCCCGTATGTGTATCAAGAAGTTGTTCGTGATAGCCTCCCAAAATTAACTGAGTTCCTCGTGTCCCACTGTTGCCCTTCCAGTGGGTGTCAGGGCAGTAAATGTCTTCTCATAAGAATGATGGCTTGTGGGTCAGAGATTTCTCTGAGTTGTAGAGAAGAGTTCACCCTATTCCCCATCCTTATCAGATGGTTCTGTAATGTACTCCCAACACAATGTCCACTCCCAGCAATCCTTACTGGTCTCTTTGGTGTCCCTGATCCGTAAACTGCCTGAGACTTCTTGGTTCCCATGCAGTCTGTGAGGCAGAAATGAAATACTATTAGTAGTGCCTAAACTGGATGAATTTAATACAGGACAGAGATGGCTGGATTGCAAATGGATCATCACTGGAAAAAAAATTCTAGGAATTTGATCAAATGTTGCTTTTTTCCAATACATTGTCTGGCATTGTTTTCAGCCCTATATATGGATAAGTGGATAGTGTTTTTAGTCTGCAGTCATATTCTACTCTGCAAGTTTTTGTGTGCGACTTGTAGTCAGCTTTGTTATTGAAGGCAAAATGTCACCTTCTACTAAAACTTTATTTACTTAATTGAATTTCATTATGTTAACAGTTTCAGCATGGCGTTTGTTTTCTTGTGAACCTCTGTCTATTTTTGTGGTAAACTGAACAGTAGCTCTATTCAAATACAGCTTCTGCTGTACCCTGCTGAGATTTTTCTTGTCTTTGTGGTGACTTGAGACATTAATGTATGGGGATTTTGAGATACAGGGAAGCTTTCCTGTTTCCAAACTGTAGTTAACAGTACAACACGAAGTGGATAGCCTGGTATCTTTAATTCTGTGATGTATCTTACAGTGTGATACTGTTGCTTTGTTTGTGTTTTGGTAAGAAAGGTGTGAGCATCATAGTCTTGTTCTCTGCTCCATTTGGCCATCTAATTGGCAAAATGCTTCTGCCTTGTAGAAGGAGCATCATGCTCATGCTTCCTCTGTCACTGCAGTGTCAGGATGCTTCCTGGAACCTGCCTGTTGCCTGTACGTAGTGCATGTACTTAGTTGTGGGTGTGTGAATATGCCACAAGTATACTTGACCTTGAGCTTTTGCATGTGCCACCACCTGAGCATACTGAAGTTAATGTAGTCCAGACAGGCTATGCTTCTGGTAAAAGTTATTAGTTTTTTGAATATGTGGAATATTGAAAAAAGCTATCAGTAGAATGATTTTGATTGGAGGCAGTTATGAAATGGGAGATCTGCTGCCAGTTCTTGAAGACATTTGAGTCCCTGCCTTTTCGTTCTGTGCTAATGAACTTATTCCATCCCATGGCCCCTGCAGAGTTTATTTCTCAACTGTCATTGTCTTTCCATATTTTCACTTGCTTATTAGATTACTTTAGTTTCTTTTTTACCTTAGTTGCCTTTTGTACTTTTTCCCTTGCTTTCCTTTATCTCCAGATGTCTTTAATATTTACAGGCAATATAGTGGTTTCGTGTGTGCTAGTTCTATCTTGGATCCATTTTGATTTGATTTCTCTAAGCTCCTACCCTAAAAAAGCTTCTTATTACTGTGATTAATGATCTCTCTCTCTGACCAAACTCCAAAGTTTGTTCAGTATCCTCATTTACTTTAGTATGTTTGTACTTCAGACTGATAATTGTTTCTTCTTTCTTGACATGTTATATTTGTTATGTATTAGTGATTTTCTGCTTGCCTAGGTTTTACCTAGTCTGTTTAATTTTTCTGAGGATGGGTGATCCTTGCAGCTTTATGTTCTGTCTCTAAATATTTATTATACTTGTGGCCTAAAAAATTCTTTACTCTTGCTAAATTGTCTTTTGTACTGTTTCACATTTGAAATTCACTGAACTTTGCTCAAAGCCTTGCAGTCAAAATAAGGAATTCTACTGTGATTTTATGTTTTAATCATTTTCAGCTATTGCCATTGTTCAGATTTTCAGTCTAAGGCCAGATGGATGATTTAATTTTTGCTTCTTCTGGGCATCTCAAATCCAGACCATTTTCAAGCTTTTTTTTTTTTTTTTTATTTTCAGTACTTCTAGAACTCATGCTTTTTTTTTTTTTCTCAACACAGATGAGCCTAGAAAACAGATCTGTGGTCCTGTCTCACTGGTGTTATTTTCCTAAAATTATAGAATGGTTTGGGTTGGGAGGGACCTTAAAGATCATTTAGTTCCAATCCCCCTGCCATGGGTGGGGACTTTCCACTAGATCAGGTTGCTTCGAGCCCCATCCAACTTGGCCTTGAACACTGCCAGGGATAGGGCGTCCACAGCTTCTCTGGGCAACTTGTGCCAGTGTCTCACCCCCCTCACAATAGAGAATATCTTCCTAATATCTAATCTAACCCCACCCTTTTTCAGTATAAAGCCATTCCCCCTTGTCCTGTGACTACATGCTCTTGTGAAAAGCTCCTCTCCAACCTTAATGGTTCTACAGTTACAGTTTCTGTGTTTGTTGGTCTTCCATGACATGCACATGGGGAAAAAATAAATCCATCCATCTTGCTAAAGCATGCTAAGGAATTTGGTCATCTGGTGCACTTCGTTGTTGTTAATATTTTATCAATATTTATATAATTGTGGTGAATTTAAGGCAACAAAAGGCGTCTTCAAAGTTTGGTCTGCTGCTTCTCTCCTGAATTTGGCTGGAGGACATTAGTGAGTGCCAGTAAGGGATGAGTCCCTTTAGTACTAGAATAGCTCCAGTAATCAAGAGGAATGGCAGTGGAAGTGGCTGTTTCTGCACCACATTCCAGGGGACTGAGCTGACAGTTCTAGATTTGATAAGGCTTGCTCTCAGAGTACTCGTAAGGTGCAGCATTTTCAGCTTGACAACTTGGCAGTCACAGTGGTGGAAACTGGCCACATACAGAGCCTCAAAGTGTCTGTTGCTTGGCCAAAGGACAGTGACACAGCTGTTGCTTTTAGAGCATGCAAAAGTGGGCTTGAGTGTATGCGATCTAATAAATATGGGCTTAATGTTAAAAAGTCACAGCATTTGGCTGCATTAGCGGCGATAAGGGAGTGGTGGGGAGAGCAACTGTGTAGTGTGACTTAGACTGATATTGCCCTTTTATAGTGCATGATGCTCAGAAGGATTCTGTTGTCTAGGTAACAGGGTCTGTACTTCATTTCTTAAGAAAGATGGAACAGATGTTCCTGCAAGAAGCAACCAATTATCACCAGTGAGAGTATTGGCAGTATTTAAACTAATTGCTTTGTTGTTGCATACAGTCCAATTCATATGCTATGAGTAGTAAAGAAAATTTAAAGGAAGGAATCTTCCTTGCATGGGTTTTCCTGAATGAGGTTTTTAAAAAATATTTGCAGTTTATAAAATAGCACTCATCCATGTATCTTTTCAGACTTCCATTTATCATTCCTTTTTCCTCTCTATCATTCAGTCTTTATTTGATATTTGTAGTGTCTCTTTCACGATCCACTGAGTCCCATTGCTCCATCACATCTGTGTCAGATCACATTAATTTATTTTGTTCATTTAAAATACCTAAAAATTTGAAGGCAGTGGGATAAAAGGGTGCTTGCAGTGGAGTAAGAGATAGAGGAGCTTTTCTAAGTTATGCACATATTTTCTTAGATTGGATTTTTTTTTTTTTTGTGGTGGTAAAATCCAAGCACAGCAACTCAGGTAGGGACTGTGCTATTAAAAGTTGGGGTTTGCAAAAGGAAGCCATATAGACTTCATGTGTATACATGAAACCCCACCATGTGCTGCTTAAATGGGGATATAACTTGTGTGTGCTGAGATAAGCAGATAGTGACAGTGGCAAGAAAGAGAGAAGAGCTGAAGGGGACAGTGTGGAACATGGAGTGCCTGAGCTCTCTCACTGCAGTGCTCATCAGCAGTGTGCCTTGTTTTATGAGAAGTTGTGCTAAAGTAACTTCATGTATGGATTTAACTGTTTGTTTTCTTTATGGATATGGCTTTGTCAGTCTGAGAGATTATTGTAGTCCTTACAGCATAAGACATGCTCCTGTCTTTTATAAGAGATTTTGGGGGAAATGTATATGTAAATCTACCTTTATATCTTTGGGATAAAAATCTGATGTTGGGTATTAAATAAGAAGAGGGCACTGGGACCAGATTCTCAGGGCACTGTTTGTGAGTCCTTAGCAAAGCTAAGCCATAACGTTATGCATTTTAGACAAAAGATCTGGCCCATTGCCTGAACTTTTCCATGCTTCTTGCCAAATATAAAAGGCAAATATTCTGTTTTTAGGTAGGGCATTGCAAAAACATGTTTTTTTGTCTTGGCAATAATAGGATAAAGGAAGAATCCTTGACCTGCTCTCTTTTTTTTTTTCCCCCTCTGATAAAGGATGTGGTGTTTTGATTTTTATCTAACTGTGGAAAATGTCATAATGAGTGGAAACAAAGTGCATGTTGCTCTTCTTAGATTATTTGGCTGAGTTATCCTATTGTATAGTAGTGACATGTTGATTGGGACAAAATGTCTTACTACATTCAGTTATTTCAATAACCATTGTAAAATATTTGCAGTCTGAGTAGGAAAAACTTATTAATTCTAGGGGGTTTTAATCCTTTTTACCAGACTCTTTGCATGTAACTTGTAATCTTTTATTTGTCATCCTTCCTCCGACTCTGGCTTTTCTAACGTTGTCTCTAATTTCTACTCCAAACCTTTTCTTTATTGTACATTTTCTTCTTTCTATAGTATCCTTCATATTCTGTTGCTTAGACCTCCTTATGATATCTGGTGTGTAAATATTCACAGCTTCTCATTTGTTACTTCATTCCTGCTTGCTTTTCTTCTGTTGATACAGTTTTTGATTCTCCTGCATTTTCCTATTTTATCACAGCGTCTGTCAGCAGCAGTATTTACTGGTTTTGCTGCTTCTTTTGTATTCTAGACTGCTTATAATAAAATCTTAGTCACCTTCTGCAGATTTTTCACCTGCTTTCATGAGTTTTCTCCATTTTTGCAGTTTAATTGTATCACATATTGCCAGTCCCAGGTTCTTCTCATCACCCTTGACATATACTTTGAGCCCTCCCTTTCTTCTGCCACCTCTTTTCATACAAATCATTCTGACTGATTTTATTCCTGAAAGTCATGCTCAAAGAATAAAGGAATTTGACAAGGACTATATTAAAATAGAAGCTTCTTCCTTATGCCCCTTCTTTTCCCTGCACTGGTTCATCTCCCTTGTGCCTCATTTTTTCTTCTTCTTTGACTTTCTGCTCACAATGTAGCCTGCCATCTTAAGTAATCTCACTGTCGTGGGAGCTAATGCTTAAAAGAAGAGAGCAAGAGGACACTTTTGCCAGAGGGTTGGTGGGCCTCTGGACTTTGTGCCACAGTTAGGAGGAGCATTTGCTGTGTTGGACACATTTGTGTGTCTCTCCTCCCTTGACATTTTCTGTATTTGCCCTTTGCTTTCCCCTCCACTACTCCTTCCCTCTGTTCTTCCTACATAGTTCATTCCTTTTTACACTCTTTACTTCCATATCCCACTCCTCACCTCACCAACACCATTTTTTGTCTTCAGCTTTGCTAGTGTCCTGTGCTTTTTTTTCTCCTCCCCCTCTTCCCTACTGTTTCCACAGCCACTTGCATTCGTCACTGATACACCATTGTAGTCCGTGTATCCTTTTACCATGGTCTAGCATCTTTCTTCAAGGTCTTGCAGTTATCCTCCCTTCTGATTCCAGCTCTGCCATTTCTCCTGCTCAGTGTTGCTGAGCAAAGCAGCTGCTAAGATGCACCTGTGTTCCTCTCCTCCTGTTGGCTGCCATGCTGATTTCCTTCTCCCTGAGATGGTTCTCCTGACCAGCTTTTCCTTCACCTTCTTCCTGCCTCTTGTTCTGGAGTGAGTTTCATGCCCATTGCCCCAGAAGAAGTCAGCCTTGTTCTCAGGGACTGAATTAAGCAATGGAAAATGAGGGACACTTCCTCCTTTGTTTTAGTGCCCGAGCTGTCTCTGACCTACATCATTTAATAGCTCTAAAGGTCTTTCTACAGAGTATGCTCAAATAGTTTTGTTCTTTTTTTCCCAAGGGAAAATGAAGCACCAGGTGGCAGTTTGATGATAAATTGCTTAGCCTGATTTTGTTTCTTTGCTAATCTGTGCAGAAGTGCAAAAGATCTCAGAATACTGTGCAACTTGTGTAATAAAATTATGTTTATGTCTATCATAATTGAATTTTAATGTAATGGAAATGGGAGAGAAACTATCCTACCTATTTACAGACAGCAATTGATCATTCTTGAATGATCATTACTTCAGTGCAGATTGAGAGTTGGGGTCTTTGTCACTCTTCTTTTGTAAAGAGCTCCAAGATTAGGATCAGTCAAAAAAGCAAATTCAAAGTCACTAGAATGATTTTCCAGTGAGTTTCTTAAGTCAAGACCTGAGAGCAAATCAGACTTGGTCAACTGCTTAAATCTGTGGTGTGTTCAGATGATGAGTGTCTTTGTGCTGTCCCGATCTCTTTCCACTTCGGAAAGGATACAGTAGCACTAGTAAAGGTAGAGAGAAGGGGAATCAAAAAAGTTGGTGATACAAAATTATTTCTGTATCAACAGAGACAAAATACACTGGGAATCTGTGGGTTGGAAAGGAGGGAAGCTGAAGGAAGATGTGGGAGGTCTTAAAATGACAGACTTAGATGGGAAAGTTAATTATGAAATTGTTATTCAGCATTTATCAGAACAGAAGAACTAAGGCAACTGAAGGAACATATCAGTCTCTGGTTCTTAAATCCCTGATCCGGTGAGTTGCTGGAAGCTGACTGCTCCTATCACAAAAGGCTCGTACTCTGTGCACTGCTCAACCTGTTTTCCTGAGGTGTTTGCCTCAGCTACATCAGGGGTAGGATAGTAAGCAGACTTGAAATGAGTCTTGTGTCTGAATCAAGTACAGCAGCTCTGAGTTCTTTGACTAGGGATGCACATGTATTTTGTGGTTTTATTGCAGTGGTGTTCTTATAAATGGCTAAATGATTTATGTGAATAATCAGATCTTCACTAGTGCCCAGACTAGAACATTGGAAGCACTAAACCTGCTGGAGGCTTGCTGTATTCTTAGTGGGTCATGGCATCATTGTGTAAGAAATTTACCTAACTTCTGAAGGATGTACTTCTTTTTCTTGAGGCAGTCCAAAGTTGTTGTTTCAGAAGGAAGATGCGCATAAATGAATGCTGTGATTTTGGCTGGGATTAAAAAAATGTTATTTGCTGCCACTAACTGCATGTTTAATGAGGTACTGGAAGAGTTCTGTTGAAGGTCTTGAGAGACTTCCAGTTACTCCTTTCTGCATAACATCTGGGGCAGTGTCTTCAGTCAGTTCTCAGGAAGAAAGTCTAATGTGAGTGTTTGTGGTATGTTGTTTTCAGGGCTGCATGGCTTTTGCTGCCTTGGGCAAAAAGTTCACTGCCCATTTGCTTTGCAGTCAAAGTTACTTTAGAGAAGGATTATATTTGGTGGAAGATAAATGCATAGTGTCACATGCTTAACTTCATATGTTGGTAAATATTAACCAGTTACTAATTTCTTCATCTATTAACAACCTATTGTTGTTTCCAAAGCTCTCTTACAAAACTGATGTTGTTCTGAGTCTTTATGGATTGCTGTAAGACCATGTTTACCATACCATGCTTATATTTTTATCTCTTTGCTTACCAAGTTTTGTAACTTGCATTAAGCCACCTTTTGAGCCTTCCCAAACTGTATTGGTCCTTATTGAGGGAAATACCATTTTGCTGCATTCATTGTCTCATTAAAGGATTTTTAATATTTAATAGAAGCATGAGGAAATAGCAGGCTTTAGATTACGAACTGCCTTTTTTTATCCAGTTGCAGTCTGATCCTGAGAGTATGAGAGGAATCTTGTGGTAGGCGTTTAATGACTTGGGAGACTGCCAGTGAACATCTTGTTTTAGCTTGCTTCACACATTAGATTTGTCTAACGTGTGACTAAAGATTGCAGAAAATTTGGGTAAAAAGGGAAACCTATGAGCAAAAGCAGAACAAATTTAATGGGTAATTGTGTTAATGAACACTAAGAGCATCCTAGTGTTGTGCTTCCAGAGTGAAATGCTGAATTTTGTAAATAACTGTCAACAGACTAATCACTGAAATAATTCTTGAGTAAAAACTCTGGAAGAGTAATATTTCTAAATTAATCTTATCTGGAAACAGTATATAAGAAACCTGATCTATGTGCACAACTTTTGCTGCTTTAAACAAACCCAAGTTAATAAAAGGAAGTTAAAACCCCAAAATAATACATTATCTCCTCCTGTCTACAATCACATTTCTCGTTTGGAACGTAGTATTAGACTCAATTTACACTTGCAACTACAGGCTTGTGTATTAGCTTGTTTAAGTAGAGGTAAAGCATCTAAGACATTAAAGCACATCAGTTGAAGTACATCAAAGTTTAATGGATGCTGTCATTCAGAACTAAAGCAGCTTTAACTTGATTCCCATAAGGAACAGAGGTTTAATATGCTTAATATGTTTTGAATTCATACCTCTGATTTGATTCAATTTTCTATTTAAAGTTGACTGTAACTATAAATTATGTATCTAAATGCCTGCATCCCAGTCTCAAGTAAGCAGAATGAGTACATATGAAGCATAACCATTGGGGGGGGGTGGGTGGGTTTGTTTTTTTTCTTTTTTCTTCTCCTGCATTAACTATATGAAACAAATATTTTCTTTCAATCCTTAAATGCTAAGATACATACAGTTTGTCACATAGCAGTGTCATGGAAAACTTAATGTGCTCTACAAGACTCTGTTACTCCTCCGTGAAAAATCTGCTGTTTCTGTGATTCAGCATCATGGAAACAGTATGTAACAGAATTGTATCCTGGCTGGAGGTTGCTGGATCAGCCTTCTTGTTTGGTCCGGACTGGGGCATAGGCACCTGATTTAATTTTGTTTGAGTTTCTCAGAGCATGGACTTTATGCTGGCTTTAGGCAGACAGGTGTCCTGATTCTGGCCATGACAGGGTTAATTTTTCCGGAAGGACTACCTCATGCCATTTTCCAGGAAAGGGGGAAAGTGTTCCTTTTGGGTCTGGGTAAGGAGGTCATGTGTTGTCAGACTCCCAGTGATGTGGTGGTGAGCATTTGCATATGAATCATTCAACTCTCTTGCACACACTGTCGTTATTAGTATTGTTGCTGGTTACTGTTCTTCTTCTTATCTCATCGTTGTTTCCAATAAATTGTTCTTGTCTCAAGAAGTTGTTGGGTGGAAGTTTTTTCACGATCTAGATTTTTTTTTTTTATGGTAACTTCAAAGAACTTGTTTCACAATTTGTGTTTATACAGTTTGTACTGTATAAAATGTGAAAAATGGCAAATAATCACAAAAATGGAAAATTGCTTTAATAATAAAAACATTAATCAAAAAGTCAGTTAAGTAGAGGAGATAAGTAAACTTTAGGACTAAAGGGGAAAAATGGACTGTAAAAATATTATCTTTGCAGGATAGTGTTGCAATCCCTGCCCAAATTTTGCATAGGTTAGAAAATTATTACCTTTTGAGAGATGCCTTGCTATGGTGCCATCATTAATTGAGGTTAGAAAAACATGCTTTTTGGCCATTCTTTGCTAAAACATTTTTTCACTTACTCTGGTTCATATGACATTTATCTTTCTGAAGCCTTCTTAAGAGGAAAATTTTCTTTCAAAAATGGATGATCAGAATTGATGTCTACTCATCTTATTTGCCCTTCTCCAAGAGTTTTAGAACACCTCAGTTGCCATTGCTGTTTATTCACTGCGAGGTACAGTGCTAGAGCAAGGTGATAACTGGTTGCCAGGAATTCAGAAAAGTGTGAAAATGTTAGAATAAGACCTGTGAGAGAAAACTAGTTGCAGTTTAAAACCCCACACTGAATGTGTGGGTTCAGGGATTGGTGTGATGCTACTTGTGAATTTTGAAAGCATATTTGCAAAGTGATGTGTTGTATTCCCTCTGCCCCATTGTAACATTTTAATATAGCTTTAGGTTTAAGAGTCTTTGCTAGTTTGATGGGAAATTTCTTTATCCTCTCAGTAACAGAAGAAATTTCTAGTCAACTTAGAAGCAAATTCAGGATATCTTAAAATCTTCAGAAAGGACAAACGTTAGCTATTACTTTTCAGCAAGTTACTTTCTATAGATGTTTTCAGTTTAGTTGTTGGTGTTATCTGAGTGGTTGGATGTTCTTTTACTGTAGGCCAAATAAGGAGAAAAATCTCTGTAGAGAGAGACAGAGCTTTAACTTATCTATACCTTTCAGTTGGGAGGAAAGTGGTTATTGCTAAATCTCTGCCAGACAGACCAAACTTAAATACACAGCTGCCTTTAACAGAAAAGGGAGTGTAGAATTCAATTGTCCTAAAGGAAATGAGGTTTCCTTTAGGAAGATGCCCAAATTCAATAATAATTCAGATTTATTTTTTAGAAAAGATAAAAAAATTAATTATATATTTAATATGTGCACTGGAGTGAGGTTGATACTGTGAGATCTTAATGTCAGCATTTCTTTATATAGTTGTATTAAAAAGTAAGAAATTTCTTGCTTTGGAAGTAATTTTATAATAGTCCTTTCTCTTTATTATTAAGAAGTCTGTGCTATGGTATATGATACTGGTAAGTAAGAAATGGAAAGAATTCTTATACTTGTATATATGCCCATGTGCTTCAAGAGAAATGCCAAAGATAATTTTTTTTTTTTGCTGAGAACCTCAAGAATTAAAAATGCGGTTCTCCTAGTTTCTATTTCTTTAGTTTAGTTAAAATGTAGTACTTACAAGAAGTCTTTTGCCAAGCTTTTGTTTCAGAATAATAATGTTATTTAGCAATGCCAGACCATTTTCAGCTCCCAAAATGAAAATATTTATAAAATAAATACTTTCTTAATCCTTCTCATAGGAGGAGGGTGGGGACCATTTTTGTTTTCTTCCTGTCCTGACATTTGGCAGTTTACTGGCTAGATTCTGTTCGTGGTCTTCCTTTTTTAAAAAAAAACCCATACTTGATCTTTCTCTTCTGGTAGTTTGGAGCCATCGCAGTTTGGGGACTGTGTGCTTTAAAGAGATGCAAGTGTGAAGAAAGAAGGTTGAAGAATGTGTAGAGTATACTTAGAGGGAACTTTCAATAGGAAGGATTGCTTGGGATCACACTGGTCAAAATCGGATGCATGTATTGGAGAATTAGAGGGAAGAAGAGAGTCTACATGGACTCTGCTTGGAGGCTGTTTTGAAATACTTTAGCTTGTTAATTTTAATTTGGAGTGTGCCTTGTAAACTCAGGCAGCACTCCTTGCAATTTGTGTAAGAATGGCAGTTGTTAATTTTGGGCATTTTACTCTACCTCCCCTGCTTGGTTTTGCATGCCAAAGGCTGTCCAAGGACAGGCCTTGCCAGACCAGTGTACAAAGAATATGTCCTTTCTGAAGCAGAGCTTAAGCTAATGCCTAAACTTTTACCCTTCTTTTTAGGTTCTTTGGATGGTTTATTTTTTTGTAGGTGTATATATCTATATATCTCCATGTCCATTTTTATATTGCCTGCATCTTTTTGAGACCTCTTATATGAGTGTCAGCCATACTCAACTTAAAGCTGAAAACAAACACTCCATACCTGCTCAGTTTGAAGGTATTACTATAAAGGCTTTTGGTACTTCAGTTATGCAGTAACTCTGTAATTGTCATTTCGTCAAGTGAAAAAGGGAATCCAAACGGGAAAATCCCAAACTTCAGAATCAACTGGATCACTAAACAAAGCTGAATTTTAAGTAGTGTTCCCCTTTTTGAATGTGAATTACCTTCTCTTTTCTTGATAACTTCTCCTCTTAACTTGATAACTTCAAGGTCTGTAGCACAGTTAGCAAAGGATTACTCTTACATGTTTAATAAAAGGAATAATGTCTGGTTGTTGGATTTTTGTTTTGTTTGTATGGGGTTTTTTGTTTTGTTTTGGGGTGGTTTTTTTTGGTTTTGGTTTTGTTTTTTTTTTGAAAGGCCCATATATACCTCCCTGAGGGAAAAGCTGCAGCACGAGCTTGATATGATAATAGGCAGCAGAGGGTCCATGTGGAAAGGATGATGTTAATAACACAGAAGAGAGTATCTAGTATTGGTTAATAACATCTAAACCAGCTGAAATTTTAAAAGACCTTCTGAAGAAGTAAAATTATGATCTTTATGTTCCTTTGAAAAGCCCAGCTTCAACTGAAAAACAACTTCAGTGACCCTAGAGGCTTCGAATAGATTAATGACACAAGAGGCAGCTTTAAAATTCTGTAATGTGTAATTGCTTTTATGAGAAATCAGCCTCATGCTTTGGTCTTTCCTGTGATTTCTTGTGATCCACACTTCCGCCTGTTAAAGGTTTTTGTTCTAACCTTGAAAATGGTTAAATGCAGTACAGTGTGCATTTCCATAAAAGAAACTACCAGCGCTGTTCCAGATCAGTTGAAGTACATAGATCAAAAGACTGAAGTAAACTCTGTGAAAGGTAGGTACACCTCTTAGATGAGATTGCCCTCTGAATAAATTTCTGAAGGTGGTTATGGGTCTTGTCATCACTGACACAGAAATACATGTTTGCTGCAAGATTTATTAGTGTCAGTAGTGAGAGCACTGTTTGTCTTTCTGTTTTCTCTAATTTTTCTTAGGTTTCCTTCACAGCGAGATGAAAGTGTCTGTCCTCGCCCTGCTTTTGTAAGTGGTAGCTAGAAAGCATTATTCATTCTGTGGCATAAAAGTATTTCTGTGCAAGATTTTTTCCTTGAGGAATGTACTGTTTGACTTGTTTTTAAATGTGCTAAATGCCTTCATAATTGATTACGTTGTTTATATTGGTAACACTGCAACTCTTCTCCCATCTATCTCTTTGGGAGGAAAAAGAGAATTTTATGTACCTCAAAAGAGCAAGAGACTTCCTAGTTGCTAGTCTACTTCTTGTAAAAGGAACTTGCATTATATGGTGATAGATTATTTGCAGGCTCAGTTCAAGCGTTTAAACCAAATTGTTGTGGGACCTTGCTGTCAATCATCTTTTCCATCTGCTGGAGATGATCAGTAAAACCTCCCTAAACCCATTTTTCATGAAGGCTTCTACAGGAGCATGTACTGCATAGGCATCTATCTAGTGAATCTAGTGGCTGACTTACATTAAATTCATCAAGTAAATTTGTTTTCCAGTGTTGATCAAGAAGCACATGAGATACTATTTTCCCTGCTATTGAGTAGCTATTCCTGAACCTTCTTGTTTATAAGATGCTATCTTGCAGAGTAATTTTATCTCTTATTAGCTGTCTTTCTGTTCTTCAGCCATGATTATCATCTAGTATAATGATTTCTTTCATCATTGATGCTCATATCTTTGTATTTTAGTGGGTATCCATCTTATTTCCTTTCAGTATTTGATTAGTTACGGTAATTGAGAATTCCATGTTGAGAGATAGATAGTTTTGCTCCTTTGGTCACCCTTTGCCTCTTTCTGGCGAGTTCATCTTTTGTGTGGGTGTGGAGGGGGAGGTGTTTGAGCAAAGAAAACCTCATATAGTATTTAAAAAATATATCACAGAAGCCTTTTATATATTGATATCAATACTTCCCATTCTCTGCTGTAAAGACCCCAACTAGGATATCTAATATCCTATTTACCCACTTAATTTTCTTCGTTGTTTTATATCAATCCAGTTGTACCATTTGTTGCTTGCACCTGATGAGTTTTCCATCTATAGTAGAAGTCCTTGGTTAGTTTTTAAGTGCATGAATTCAGATTTTGTGCTGTTAATTTAATCATGTTTCTGTTACTCTTTGTTTACTCAGTCACAGAATAAAGTAGCATAAAAGATGTGCATTATCACATTCCTTTTCTTCCTTGGAAAAAGGCATTCCTTCTGCCTTTATTTAATCAGATAATTTCATTCACACTCATGATGTTGATACTAAGATGGGTTTTACAGAACAATACTTGTTCTTTGGTAACTCCCCAAATAGTTAATATATAGAGCTACTTTACCTCGAAGTGTGTCCCATTGTCAGCTGCCCTTTTAGGTAGTTTCTTGCTCACCTTGAACATATTCCAGTTGTCATCTTTCCCATCTGATGAAGTACTTAAAACTATTGTAAGGTTGAAATTTGAACACAGATCTTCTGCTTGTGTAGAAAATCAATTATCAGAGAAGAAAGGATAGGGTTTTTTTTTCACACATTTTTCTTTATGCTCGTTGTTTCAAAATTGGTTTTTTGTGTGCTTTGGATTCACAGGTCTCCAAATGCCTTGTCTCCTTTGTGTCCCTTTTTTGAATGTATGTGATGTATTTGTATTTGATGTAATCATCTGATACCACCTCTGAGTTTTGCTTGTATATGACTTGTGCTAATTTGCTTTCTTAAGCGTGAGGTATTTCTATTGTCTGTGTTGTTCATTCATTCCATGATCAGTATCATAACTATTATTAAAACCTGAGGTAAAATACTTCAGATTTTTATTTCTGTCTTATTTTTTATGATATCCTAGTTTTACTTGCTTAATCTTGTACACTCTCTCATGCTCCTTCTCTTGTTACACAACCTTTAGTCTTTACTTGGATTTTCCATGCAAAGTCTACCTCAGCTTGACTGCTGACACTTTACATTTCCAATGCTTCAAGCTTCTCTACCAATGCTGTTGCCAACTTAACTTTTTCTTGGGCATCAGAGACTTCCCCTTCCCCTGCTATAAGAGACATTCACTTGTGAGGGAAATTCTCACAGTGTCCATCATAGAGAACTTATTCTTCATCAAACAACTGAAGAAATTACTTGCAGTTCTGCATATAGCAGATAGCCATCTGGGAATCCTAGAAGCTGTTCCATGCTATTTTGGCTATCCAAAAGCATAATTTTAAACTTTAGGCTGTGGCATCAGCTAAGAATGGTGATAAGTAAAGATGCTTGTACAATTCTCTTGACAATAATTTTAATACTCATCATCATAATCTGTTTAGATGAAAGCCCTTGTACAGGACAGTCAAAGTTGTACGGATGTTGACAATTCACCATGAAGCCCTTCTCAACATCTCTCTATCTTAACTGCTTTGTGTGCTGCTACAAGAAAGAAATGTATTGTAACTGAGACACAGGTTTTTATTAGCATTTCACCTCAAGTTGGGTATGAGGGAACTTAAATTCTAGAGGAACATTAGGCAAAAGTACTATTAAAATATGATGCTGTGTTCATTTAGTAATAAATTCTAGTAGTTGAAGATCCTTTTTATGTTCACATTGTTATTTTGTAATACAAGATGTTGTCAAGTACACTGGAATCTTCCAATTACTAGGACAGTATATTGATTTCTTCCTTCTAAATTCAGGCTTAAATCAACCAAGTCTTCAAACTGATTTACTTCTGCAGAAGAATTAAGAAAATAATATTGGTATTATGTTTCATTTATCTGTTCTGTTTGTTTAGAGTTTATACAGCAATCTGCTGCAGGAATACTGTAGACAATGATTTACCACATCCCTGAAGTTATCCATGTGGTTCTAGGTAGGGCTAAAATGCCCATGAGTGAAAGGTGTTTGTGGTGATGTGTGGACATAACAACCATATCACAAGAAGGTGCATCTTGTGTCTGTTAGATATGTGGCATGTGTAGGAGGTAAACACTGACAAAACTCTAGTCGAACATAGAAGTTGTTAGGGTAGATGGTAGATACAATCGTGATGCAAGTAGCTTTGCTATTTTCACATTGTTGGCTTCCACCTGTCTGCTTTAATGAAAATACAGTTTCCGAAGTCCCTCATTTCTTTTCAGCTCAGCCGTAGATCGATACTTGTCTTTGAAACACTTGTCTCAAATTTGCTGTCTTTTGATTTCCACAGCTGTGTATTTGGTTCTGCCCTGTATTCCTTTCTGATCACATCTTTCCAGTGTTTTTAGAATGACTTCCCTTATCTCCACTCTTTGTGTACCTGTGAGTTACATCTCTTCAGTCTCTGTGGTCACCCTCTCTTCTGCTGTAGTCTGTTTCTAGTTAGATGACTTTTAAACATAAATCTGACCAACAGTTTGTGTTTGTGGCTCATGCTCATCCCTTATACCTTGTATTATCATGTTTGACCTCCTCTGCTTGCTGTGGAGCACCACTGCAAGTCCAGCATAGCTAGAACAGAGCTCACATTCTTGATGTGGTGTGTTGGTTTCCTAGAGCCAACATTTCCCTGGTCTGTCTCAGGCTGCTGAAGCACTGGATGCTGTGGCACCCAGCCTTGACAGCCAGAATGTAACAAAGAACAAGCCTCACAAGGAGCTGCTGAGGGAACTGGAGTTGTCTGGCCTGGAGAAAGGGAGGCTCAGGTTAGGGAAAGAAAGAAAAATAAGAAAACACTTCCTTCCTGCATGCTAAAAGAAGCATTTAAATTATTTCATTTACTAGAAAGCTGGAATCATTTAAGCAGCTATGATATTCTTTAGATTTCTTGTCTTGACAGATATCTGTATAGTCAAAAGATAATATAATTTAAAATCAGTATTTTTTTTATTTCCCCTAAAATAAACATCTTGAGTCTTTTTCTGTAGCATGATAAAAGGGAAGATTCATTTCTCCCAAATATGCCTTGGAACCTACTCCATTTACAATTTTGCCATTATGAATTGATTCTTGGCAATGTATATGGTAGTGCTGCAGATGCAAGCAATTTCCAGATAAGACAGAAATGATCAATCATTCTTCTGACTACGGTGTGAAGAGGGGAAAAAAAAAGTGATTCCATGGAAATTGTTTTTGGGAGTACCACTTCCCATCTCCTCCTGAGACTGATTTAATCTGGCAGAAGGACGACTTCAGCAGCAATGCCTGCTTTAATATGCTGTCTAATTAGTGATGAGACTTAGTTTTCATTCTGGCAAGCAATAAATAAACTTGGGATTATTTCTGGGTTACAGAATAGTAGTTGAAACAACCAGTAGGAAACCCATTTTAGTAAACTTATCTTTGAAAACACCCTGATGTTCTGAGAACACCTTATGAACTTTGAGGCAAGTGAGGTAGGGATCCAGAGCAAAAGAAAATTATTGGTAATAAAATAATTGTGTGGTGATCAAGAACTGTGTTGTCCAAACAAAGAACTGGACCAGCTGCACAAGCTTCAGTCTGGCATCCTCAGATCCTGATGTTCACCTTTGATAAGAAAACAGTTATATTTGTGTGTAATAACATCTTTTGAGAAAGATACTGATGGCAAGCAGGATGAATAGGTGCGATGGGCAGCTCTATGCTGAGCATGGGACAGAGAAAGGTGGGTAGTGATGGGCAGCTGTGCTGGCAGAACAGCAACCCGTGCCATGGAGGCTGTGTATATCCTGATTTTGATGTTTGGAGGATAATGTGCTGAATCAGTGGCATTTTTCCTTCTAGGGCCTGTTGTGGGATTACTTGTTTGCTATTTGACCTGTTCAGTGGTTTTGTCGCTGTGTTTGCTTTTCTTAACAAGCACAGAAGTAACAAGAGCTTCTCTGTTTCTCTGCAGCTTTTACGAGAGTTGAAGCACCCAAACGTGATTGCATTGCAGAAGGTTTTCCTTTCTCACAGTGACAGAAAGGTTTGGCTGCTGTTTGATTATGCTGAGCATGATTTGTGGGTAAGTACAGATTTCCCTGAGTGTTTGAGGGAAATAGTGCAATAAGAGCTTGTTCAAACTGATGTGTGTGTGTCTACCTTCATACAGGCAGAGATGCATTAATTTCTTGCTCTGTAATTAAGGCTCTAACTGACATCCTGTTACTTTTACACTTTAAAGCCTGCCAAAGACTATGTAGAATTTTTTTTTTAAGTCACATAGGGTTTTGTAGTGAAAAGGATTTTCCTGCAAGCTTTAATTGGAGTTAAAGAAAGCATTCCTAAATTGAGATCTTCTAAAACTGTGTTTGGAAGTGTATTTAAGACTTTTTTCCTGACATTTTGCACATGCACACAAAAGAGAAAAAGGAGAGGGACTGCTTTGATGAGTCCTCTCACTGAGATGCACTGCACTTGACTAACATTCAGTCATCCATATCCTAAACAGAGAATTTGTGACAGTATGAGTGGAAATAAAATGACAAATAAATAAGCTAATTGGGCCTACTGATGGACTATCAGTACATGGAAGAGGAGTAGAGACTTAGATGTCTGTTTTTAAGTTTCCAGCAAAATATGATGTGATTTGGTTTAGTCTATTGTAGAGGTGGACATGAGTGACATTGTGACTTGAACTCGGATGCAAATTTTCAAGCTCCACATCTGTTGATAAGATGTGAGTTGCTTGGACCTGGATTTGTGTTTAAACCTGAAAGATATCAAACACTTACACAGTGTAATCAATATGTTTGATTCCTTTGAAAATACTGGCAAGGAGAGGAAGTGGTAATATAAATTCCAGTATTACTTTTGAAGGCTTCAGTAATATAGATGTTGCTATTACAAATGTTAGTAACAAATTGCTCAATTTCTTCATACTTGGCTCTTGAGCTTGTAAATGACACAAAATTTTAATTGGACTTGGAAACTTAGACCATTTAAAAAGACACTTCTGGCTCAGAATAAGTAAAATCATGGTAAATTGTTCTCCTTCAAAAGCTTGAAAGGTATTTAATTTTATTTCTCTTAAAGGCTAGCAGGTTTGTATTTTGAAAGTTTTCTTCATCAACGTTCAGTGGACACTGAGAGTTTGTGTATTTCGCATAACTGGTGGCAGTGATGATGAAGAGAAATGTATCAGCTTTGTATGACAGAATTTATTTGTGCATTAAATGAATTTATTCATTTTATGGAACAGTCACAACAAACACATTTTCCTGCTACATTTATTGCCATGTGTTTTAAACACCTTTTTTTCCTAACCTTTTCCATTTGATTTTGCTTTGGGTGTGTGGTTTTTACACTACATAGTGATTTTTCACATGATTTAACAGCTTTAGAAGAAGAATCACTGCAGTTTGATGTTCTTGCCACTCCTCCCATATGGCTGGGTATTGGATATAATCTCAGTGAAGTTAATTCTCTTCTATTATTTAAGACTGAAATGTTTGTTTCAATGAGGTACTTGATATGAACTGGTCTCCCACTTCCTAACTCTCTCAAGTTTTTTTTTCTATGGGACATGCTACACAAATCATTTCTCCTTTCCTGTATAATTGCCCATGTTTCCTTGCTTCTTAAGCCTTTGCCAGGAATTTTTTCCTCCCTTGCATAAAGTTGGCCATGTTCAAGGCACTCTTGGTTCTGGCTTAACCTTGGTCCTCATTTCCTTTGCCGTCAGCACTTCCCAAGCATCGCTCTTAATTCCCCTTTTGTCTGTTTTGCTCACTCCCAACTTTGTGTCTTTTTCCACGCTGCCTCCTACACATGGAACAGCCTCCCAATTAACGTACGTAAAGATCCTTCACTATCCTCCTTCAAAAAGCTCCTGAAAATCCACTTATTTTGTAACGCATTTCAGTAATACCAACCACTTGTCATTCTGTCTGTGTTGTGTTGTGTTTTGCATTTCCTGTGCTTTACAGCTTGTGCCCTTTCAACTCTTTGGGGTAGAAATTGTAGTAGGGGTTTAGCACTTTTTTTTTTATTGCTTAGCACTGTGTGCTTCCCCAGCACTACATAAAGACAAATAAGTCTATTCATCATGGATATATCAGTTCATAAGGATTTAAGTTTTGGAACTGAAGCTGTGCTGTCGCTAGAGAGATGTAGATTTCCAGAGTCTGTTTTCAAATGTAGGTAGCTTAGAGTTACTTACCAAAATCGGTAGGTATGGAAACTGTCCTTTTGTTCAAAGCCGCCCAGCTTCAGTAACTCCTATTGGCTTCAATGAGAAGAATAAATGCTCGTCACATTCAATCACTAGATTAATTAAAATCATTATATTTTTCAGCTTCTGTACTGGGAACATTTGGCAAGAGATGAATAAACTATATTAGATGCTATCTTATTCTGTTAATTTTCTAATACTGAAAAAAAAGTCCTGTTCTAAAGGGTTGGTGCTAATTAAACTTATTAAAAAGTTCTTCTATGGTGAGCAAGAACTCTTTTTTTTTTTTTTTTACATCTCATTTAATTCCCAAGAATGAAACTGCTCAGATCTGAAATTTTATGTTTAGATAGTGCATACTTAGTAATTTTCTGTAGTTTCTGCTGATACCATTACCAAGGAATGTAGAAGCTATGCTAATCTGAACTACTTTCGGCAGGTATTGGTGAACACTGGTTATGCTGTCCCTGACTACAAACATGGTCATTGATTTTCATAACTAAGCCTATCAAAGATACTTTCTTTCCTTATCTCTCAAGTTACATTATACAAAACAGTGCAAAGGCATGAGATTACCATAGAGAATATCTAAGAATTTAGGAATTCTTTTGACAAATTGATTTATGACTAGTTTCCTTTGATTACCAGAGTTCTTAGTGCAATATACAATGTCCTTATGAATTTTCTTGGCTATTTGTCTCTGGCAAAGAGAACTGGTAAAGTTTTCAGTGTGTAGGATATTAATTTTTGACCTTTAAAAATAAAGTTTGTTTTAAATGCCAGAGGTTTTGCTGTTTTATCAGCAAAGGAATAACTTCTTTTTCTATTGAACTTTCATGGATGTTCTTATTTCACCCTAGTCTTATACTTTTAGACAGTGTACTGCTGTCCAGAACTTCCTGTGTAAAGCTAGTGCATTTAAAGACATTATTCAAATTTGTATCAAATGCTTTAAATGCATGGTGATTACTAAAATGGACTTTAAGAAAAGTTTGATACAAATGAGATCTGTCCTGGAGGTGAATTGCTTGTTGTCAGTCTAGTTACTTTTAGCCACTGGAGAGGTTATAATATTTAGAACTTTTGTTCCCTTCTACAGCAGATTTTTAATATTGAAAGTATTTTCTAAAGCACATATTTTTAGTACCACAGAAAAGCACAAATTTGGTGACTTCAATTTCATAGTCTTTATACTTTAAGCAGGATTTTTGATTCTAAGCAACATTTTTGTTATACTTTTTTTTTTACTGTTGGTATTGATGGGTTATCTACCTTTCCTAGTTGTACAGAGTTAATTCTCAGACTCATTTATTATGTGTGTATAATGTCAAATCCTCTTTTCTGGAAATATATGTTGTAACTTAAATAAGGAGCTTCTGAATGGGTTTGATCTCTTTCTGAAAAAAGGTGACATTTTTATCATAGTAAAATGTGTTGTGTGTTTTATAGCAATAAAAAAAATAGCTGGTTCTTAATAAGTAAGTACATAAATAATTAACTGTGATTTGATAATACTGAGTGTGATGGTACATTCACTATCCAAGACCAGTTAAACCATGATCTGTGCATTTTTTTAGGTTTGCTTGAATGTTTCTCTCTTACTATTAGATTCCAGTGATCTCTAACAACTAAATGCTTAGCAGCAAATACTGCTGAGAAATGTGGAGTAAAATTCACCTTGGGATTATTATTGATAATAATAAAAATATATGGGCGGGCTGGTTTTGTTTTATAGGAAATACTTGTTATGTATATGTTCCACTTTCAAAAAATGTAGGGTAGAGATTATTAGCATAATCGTGTACCTAAAAATAATCGTCAAATAATGGAAAGGAGAAAATATTCTTCCTGCTTGTGAATTTCATAACACTAGTTGACTCTTTCAGTCTACAAATAAATATACTTGATTTCAGCTAGGAACATTTTGAATAATCTTTTATAATAAATGAAATGGGGAGAGTGTTGCATACTGATATGTGCAATAAACCTGCACATTTGTTTAATCACATGAATATTGTCTAACAGTTCTTGAGTTTTAACATATTCCTTAAAAATGGTATGATCAGTTATAATTCTTTCTTCCACAGGCTTCAGTTTAGCTCTTAATCATGAAGATAATTCAGATGCTAGTTGATGACAAATTTCTTTATATACCTAAAACCACTTTTCTCAATGTAGCAGTTTTATTTTTTTATCTTTTGATTTTCTGAAGTCATATCTACACTTTTGTTGTAATTCAGGTGATTCTGCTAGGTGATTCTTCATGCAGTCTTCTGTCTTGTATGTGTATTTAGCAATATAGGATTCTTCTGGCTGGGAGAAGAATATAAGATTGGTCCAGACAGAAGGAAATGGGCTGGTGTAGGTCTTTATGGCCTGATTGAGTCCTTCCAAGTGAAGTGGATGGGGTTTTTTGACCATCAAAGTGATGGTTGAATTTCTTGCAGAGGGCAGTGGCATTCCTTGCCCATAGCTGTTTGTCATGTTCTCAGAACATACACTTGATTTTTTTGCCAGACTTGTGTGAATTTAAGGGCAGTTTATGTGGACTCATTTTCTGTTCCACAAAGTGTGAGAGTTGGAGGAAACAACAGGTAAGAGCAGGCCTGGAAACATAGGCAAGGTGCAAAAGCATAAAATGTGTGAAAAACTAATGTGAACAGAGTGGTGTGAATACTTTGTGTTTCACTTATATGTATACTGAAACGGTAGCTGAATTCTGTTGATTTTTATTAACATTGTATAGAGGTATTTCAACATATTTAGGACTGAAAGATATTGTAGACTTAGACCCTGGCAAAACCTAGGAAAATTATACAGAATCTGTTTATGCCTGCTCTGTGTTTCAGAGCTTAAATATTTAAAGCAGGCTGTCGTTAGCGAAAGTTGGTGTATTAAATTTCTTTTTCCTATTACTAAAAATGTTCACCTCTTGCCACTTGGAGTAGGGTCTTTCATTAGGCAGTTTGGTTATTGATATTTTAAAGAAGGTACTTGATGATGGCCATGCGTTGGCATCATTTAGAGGGAGCAAGCATGCATTTTTCCGCTCCTCTTTTGAAGGACAGCTTGTGTTCAGTGCTGTAATGTTTCCAAAATAGGAAACAAAAGTGATGGCTCTAGAGGTATTTCTACCCACTTCTCTTTTGATTTTATTTTACTTGTGATAAGTAAAGTGACAAAATTTTCTTCGTTTCTAAAACTCTGGTGTCTGGAATAAGTCGTAATTGTAGGCATATGAAACTATGATTTATTTTTGGAACAGCAAACAAACGTTACTTGGGTTCATTGCGTCTTTGCTTTCTCTTTTTGAAAATCATGGAAACAATGCATGGTTAGTTTTTATACCACCTTAAGATTTTGATTTGTTTTTCCATACCCTTTTAAAATGCTTTACATTTAAAGTAAATGTAGTAATTTGAAGTAATTTTGTGTTTAAAATGAGATTGGAAGCCATATAGTATGAACCTTCCTCTTGACCTTGGTACAGATTTAACATGTATCCAAGCTTCTCTCTCTTCAATATTAAAATGTAACTTTACTTTTTGTTGGCACATTGACATAATTCTGTTTTATTCCCAAAGGCTGGATTAGGGACTGGATAGAATGCAGGGTTTTTGCTGAAGTGTGGGAGCACAAGCAGTTTGCTTCATCTGGGAGAGGCATCTGCATTGGCATGATTGCATTTCAGTTTGATGGAGATGCATGTAATTTTCAACAAGCATTGCCTTAAGCAGTAGAACTCAAGCAGTCAGGTTTTCTAGAGGCTTGTGTCTATGTATTATTATTATATGCTGAGGTGGGAGCTCACACTGTAACTTAATTTAGTCAGACATGCATAAAATCCCTCCATTAGCTTGCTTCCTACTTTTGTGAAAAGTGTTTAGATCTAACTTGTTTGTTTGTTTTAACCTCTATCATACTGAACAGCAGTTCTTGGAATTGGGAATGGGATGTCACAGACTTGGAAGCTGACTAAAATTAGGATCTTATTGAATGCTCATTTAGCTACTGGGTAAATCCTAGGGATTTGAATTTGCTCTGTGTTGTTATGCATTCTATTTGCTTTGTTTATGGTGGAGAATTTAGAAAATGCATGTAGTTCTTCACCAGCCAACTTTCAAACCTATTTTAATGCACTAGGTAGCATCGAAGAAGGCAGGCAAACTCCTAGATTGAGGATTGTTTAATAATTTTATTTCCACCTGTCTGGTTCTGTTTTTCCTCTTCATTTTTTATCATTTATATGGTCTTGCCTTTGCAAGAGCTAAAATGGTCTTATTGAAATAACGTGGTTCATCCATTTTTCCTTGCAATTTTATTATATTTTTTGAAGTTGAAAATTGTGAATAAGCAGTTAGTAAGTAAAACCAATAGTCCCAGAGATTTCAAACAGCAATTTATAGCCTCCTTGCTTTTCTAGACTGCTAATGAATGTGTATTTTAATGTTGGTCAGTGAAGTATTAATTTAATTTAGAATAAAGACTTAAAATCACTTCTACAAAGTTGTTGTCTTGTTTAAATTAAAAACAAAAGATATACAAGCAATAGAAAAATTTTTACATTATGTTTGTATTTAATAGTGAATACCTAATTGGCTCGCACCATTTTTGGGATCCAGTCAGTGGCAGCATGTTTTTGAGATTGAGGAATCAGAAATACGGATGCACAGATAGGGAAAATGACTTGGCTACTTTTGCTGAATAGATTTCAATAATGCTTGGAGTTTGATTCACCTCTTATGACGTGTTGTTCTTTCATTTTGAAGGATTTTAGATATATCAGAAGAGAGCTTGCATCTGCAGTGTTCTAATGAACTAATTAAAATGAATTTATGTCAGCATAACACTGTGGATGGGTTTCTGTTCTATAGCATGTGACTGGTATAGTGCAGATTGGCAATTAAGACATCCCTCATTAATTTTGCTGAATGAGTCTGGGTGTTTTCCAGCCTTTTTGGCCAGGTGATGTGTCAGTATATGTGAGTTATCTTTAGGGAGTTGCAGTGAAAAAGGACATGGGGAGTGCTGAAGCTTTTTGACCCTTTGCTTATTGTCTTGTTACAAACGTGCCTCTGACTTGCCTGGTTTGTGGAAATCCCCATGTTTTGTTCTTAATGGTTATCCATTAGGGCTAAGATTCAGCAAAGGACTTGAGTATACCTAAAGGTTAGAAGCTAGTGTCCAAGTTCACCTCATGCTTCCTAGAGAGAGAGGCAGAATGTGCTTCATATCTGTCATGGTTCAGATTTGTACCCTCAACTCGCAGCACAGTCTTGATTCTGTGCTATTCGGCAAAAAGATTTATTGAATGAGAGAAGTCTAGTTTTGAAGCCTAGTGGTTAGGTCAATTATCTGGGAAATGGGAAATGCAGGCTACAATTCCTGTAATTCCTGAGAATTATACCATACCTTTATTAGGTCTGAGATTCTGGCTGTTACGTGCTGTACTTGAAGCTGCACTTTGGGACTCTTCAGGCAGTGAAGCTAGTAAAGAGTGCCTCCTCCACTTGCATAGTGCATTTATGTATAAAGAACATCCTGGTTTGTATTGGTACCTGTACCCCTTTCTACACCTGAGGTCTTGGATTTAGACTCTTAAATAGTAAATGTTTTGACATGGAAGGAGCACATCTCCCTGCCATAGCTGAAGTCAGCATAATTGTACAAGGTAAAAAGTTCCTTTAGCATTGTTGTACTGCTGTGGCATCCTTTGCTTTGAGGCTTACTGTACAGCTGATCTGCCAGGTCACCAAAACTTTTGTCTCGTTGTTTTCTGATTTGATGCTCTTATCTATCTATTTTTTTGCTTATTTAGTTTGAGGTATGATTTCCCACAGAAGTGGTAGGGCCATATAGATGTATTTCTGAAAATATAAAGAAATAAGAGAGTGTTTAGGCTTGCTGCCTCCAATGGAAGTATGATGTTCAGCAGCAGCACCTGTTTGCTCTTCTGTTTCTTAGATGGACACTGCCATTAGAATTGCTGTTTAGTGTTTGTTAGGTGCGTTGGTCTTTCTTCATATGAAATTGGATGAACTACTGTTTTTTTAGAAAACTTTTCACTGTAGGACTTGGTTACAAACAGTGTGGATTCATTCCAATGTTGTGGGCCAAATCTAGCTTTTCAGTTGCCTATACTGCTTGGCCCTGCGATGTACTTTTAACTTTTGTTCAGTTCTCTAAACTATGATGTTTGTGGTCTTTTGGATATAAACTTCCATAGGGTGAGCTGGCAACAACAGGTTTTATTTGCTTTTGCAGGAAATTGGATTTTATCTAGTGGTAATATTGCTTGCTTCGAGCAAAACTATCTGTTTTAATTCACTTCTGCAATTCAATAACCCTTTCAAGAAAGGAGCTTGTTTCCTTAGCCTTTCTGACTGGGAGCCACTTGGGAGGGCAGGGACAGAAATCCGATGGCATCAACCTGGTGCTGTCTCACTCTCGACCTGCAGAGGTACCAGAGCAGCTGAGGCAGGGCCAGAGGCACAGCCACGAGTTGTTCCTTCTCAACAGATCTGTGGTTCATTGTACCGTGTTCTGTCTCATGAGACTCTCTTTCAGTTTCATTTTCTCTGTGCCTAAGGACTAATGTTTTGTGTGGATAGTAGTCAATTTTAAATAGGTGTAGAAATCCCTTCTAGTGATTATATGCACCTTGAAAAAGGGCAGGACTGGATTTTATGGGTATGACCTTTGCCTGTTGGTTGCTCTGTATTTTTTAATCTCTTGTATTAATAAGTAATTTGTGAGTTTATGGTATAATTACTGCTTTATAAATTATATTGTAATTACACATGAAGGTCACTATCCGGTGAGCATTGTGTGGTACTAGGGACTCCTAGCTGAAGTTACGAAATGGAATCTTCGTGTGACATCACAAGAAAAAAATTTCGAAGGATATAATCCCTTAAAGCATTTCATTACAGTTTCCAGAGTGATTGCACAACTAAAGGATCAGGTACTAAGAGCTTGTCTTGTTTACAAGACATGAGTATATTAAAAACTGACATGAGTGTATTAAAAACTGACAATCCTGTAAATTTCTACTGTTTTTAAATACACAGCCATAAACATTGGACATTTAATAGTGGAAGACTCTGTGGGAACATTGCTGATGGGGAGTAAGCAGGCTGTTTTGATTTATTTGTGGTTTTCTGCCTTTCTTATTTCTGTTTGAACAATATTGTTTACACTTTTGCTAAGTACAGTTTGACAGTGGCTAAAGTACTGGTGACAGCCAGAGGTAGCATTTACCATGAGTAAACATTAACTCATTACCATTTTCATTGGGAGCAGTAGTGACAAACTGGATAGGGAGAGGGGATGGTGGAGGAGGGAGCAGTGGCGTAATTAAAGCACAGCCATTGGCTACCTCTTTAACCTGGGAAGGGAGAAGATCTTGAACTAGACAAATCCTATTTAAAGAATCGGGTAATTAATAGTCCTATTCTAGCATTTTGTATCATTTTCAGTAAAAATGCAAACTGCCTTTATTATTTCCACCTTTCAAAAGACACATAATTGAAAACTATTTTGTTATTTGAGGTGCTTTGTTGAATTGCCTTCAAAAAGGAGATTTTTTTTTTTTTCCATCTGAATGAACATATTTAGTTGTTTGCTGAATGACCATACATTAAGACTGGGTTTGTGCCTTGCATAGCCCCACTTTATCTGAGGATTGAAAAGGTAGAATGGCCTCACTCCAGTTTATTTCTTGTACAGTGTAGCAAAACCAAACCTAAGCCATCATCTCCACATTGATCTTAGAATTAATTACTTTATGACTATTTCATGACCTCTCAGCAATCTTTCAATGATTTTTTTTTCATTCCTCCAGCCAATACTGGGGTCCTTTACTGCATTCTGTGTTTTCAAGTGGTATTTGTCCTCTAGTGGGCAGGCTGACTATTGTAATCCAAGGGCCACCAGCTTGTCATCATCAATGAAGTATGCAGCCAAAACCTGGAAGCAAGAAGATAACCATTTTTAGAAGTTCAAACATGATCTCACCCAAATGTTGTGGTGTGGGGTTTTTGGAGTTACACCTTCCCCCCCCCAAATATTTATTAAAACTTTTGTTTAATCTCTGTCTACGGGGATTCTGATTTAGGGGGGAATAGTAGTTGCAAGTATGCTATCCTGGGTGTTTTGGAAGAGGAGGAGGGAAAGTGTGAAAGCATAGTGTGTGGTCCTCCTACGGGTAGATACTCCTGGTTTGAAAGGTTCTGCTCCAACTGCTGAGGGTAAGAGGATGCCATATGGGGAGGAGGGAGGAAGGAGAATGTCTAAGACCCTTCACTGGAGGTAAGTAGCCAGTATTTAGATATTCACAAAAACTTGACAGCTGTTCTTTGAACCAACTCAGAGAATAAAAACAATTTAAGAGAATTGTGAGTGCATCACTATTACTTTAATTGCGAAGTTCAACAAACTTTGTATTTCATTCCATTATTTAGTGTTAGTAGTTAAAATACCCCAGAACACCCAACCTTCTCACCTAACTATCACCTAACTTTCTTCATGTTTCTACTTGTTTCATTTCTAGCATATTATCAAGTTTCACCGTGCCTCAAAAGCAAATAAAAAGCCCATGCAGTTGCCAAGGTCTATGGTTAAATCCCTACTCTACCAGATCCTGGATGGAATCCATTACCTCCATGCAAACTGGGTGCTTCACAGAGATCTGGTAAGTGTGGCATGAGATACCTGGTTCAGAACGTTCCACGTGCGTGTTGTTGGGTAGGACAAGAAAAGCCCCCGTTAGTAATCTTGCGTATCGATCCCTACAGCTCTTCCTGTTATTGTTGCGGGAGACCAGTTGCGACTTTAAACGTGAAAACAAACTATGCTTTCACATTGTTTTTATCTGAGTCATCTGAGCTCGGACAATGATGCCAGATCCGGTAAAGGGATTGCAGATATCAATATCCGAAAACAGTACGTGAGACAGCTGATATATGTTGGTTGAACATTCTTACAACTTTTCGCATGACTTTGAAAAGGCATCTAAATAGGAAAGTGATTGATACCCTTTTACACTGTTTGGCTTATGTGCAAGTTACCAGAATAGCTGGTGAAAGAGTAGTTTTTTTGTGGAGTATTTCTTCTCCATGTGGTATTTTTTCTGACCGTGGGAAGAGAACTGTAAAAGAGTTATCCTCCTGAAATTTCTCATGACCTGAAGTAGCTCTTGAAGTTGATTGCAGATTACAAGGGCAGCCAGTTGCCTTGTCTTAGTTCCTCTTTTCCCCTTAAAGTTTTCCATCGCTCCTCATAATTAAGTGAAGTGCTACTGTGGTTTATGAAAAGAATACCAATATGGGTGTGCTGCCACTTGCCTTGTAACTAGAATGTTTGGCATGAGACAAACAATGTGATGGTTGATATGCCAAACAACTCTCCTAGGTGTGGTAGTGTAACCTGTGTGTAAAGTCACTGCTTTTATTTGGTTATTTTTCATAGTTGCCTCAGTATGTTGAAATAGGACTGCCTGTCCAGAAACTTACAGTCACTAATTAAGTTTTGTGAGACATAGATTGTTCTTGAGTTTTTAATAGTAAGTAGGGACTTTGATTAATTTTTGGATGTAGAGCAAATTTTTTTTAATAGATATGAATAAAGTAAGGCAGGCCTGGAATACAAATCACAAACACCTTCTGAACTAAATTTTATTTAATATTTGTTGTAATACCTAACAGCAGCGGCCAGAACAGGTTTCAGTTTTTGTTACGGATCATTTTTTTACTTGTTCCTTGGTTGTTTATTGTTGGTTTTTCTGTTAAATTCCAGATGTTAGTATATTTGGGGAGGGGTGTGGGGTGTGGTTTGCCTTTGGAATAGTAGCCATGACCAAAACCAGGAAGCATGTACAACTCTGATTTTCACGTTACAATTACTACTTTCCTAGTCAGCTGCTGCTTTGGCAGAGTGCTCAGATGTAATTAGATACAGCTTGAGAAGGAACACCTGAAATGTCTATATCCAGCTCTGTTTTAGGGAGACATATCTGTTCGTGGAACTGTTAATTATATATACACTTTAAATGCCATATATGAACTCGATATTTTGATAGGAAATACAAGATGGTATCTAAGATAATAACAACAAATACCCTTGAGAGTTTTGCTAGTGCTGCTACTTTACAGTTCTTATCTGTTGCTGATGAGTTGCAGCAAAGCTGTTGTCTAATGTCTTTGTCTTTTCTTTTGGAATTTTGGGAGATGATGGTTGCTGCTGGGAAAAAGGCAACTGTATTTTGTGGTTCTGGAATGATAGTGCTTGAATGATGTTGGCATAATTAAGAGAGCAGAAGAACAGAAATTTGTGAAGTCTTAGTGTGTTCTTGGTCTGCAAATAAATGTAAACTGATGGATTCCAGGATGCCTCAGTAAGACGAAGGAAACCATTTCAAAAATTGCTTTGATACATTAGTGATTTAAAAGTGTAATCGGAATCCTTTGCCTTTTAAAATTTTTTTCTGGATTTCTGAAGAATTCAGGTATGTCAAATAGTTATATCTTGAGCATGGTAAAAAAAAAGCTGATGTTACTCTGGATGTGTCCTTGTGTCTGCACTTGAAATTAGAGGTTAGTATAATAATTTAGTAACCAGTTGAAATCCTCAATTAACCACAAATTTTTATTTATCTGTAATTTTTATTCGTATGCTCATACTTGTGACTTTTTTGCTACTAAGAATGATACCTCAGACATAATTTCACTGGAATCAGTTTCTTGCATAATATGTAAATACCAGCTCCTCGGTGTCTTCTTAAGAGAGGGAGCAGTTTTTCTGGTATTTTTGTCTTAGCTGTTTTAATTTACATCTGCTGGAGAAGTATTTTTCTATTTTATGTAAACCAAATTTTGCATCAAAACACCTTGTCCTTTCTTGGTTTAATGTAACTCTGTTCTTACTATTTTTAACCTGTATTTGGATGTAGGCCAAAGATGGTGACATCCATAAAAGTTCATGTTATGTTTATTTCATTGCTTAAAAAAAATAAAATTAGATTCTCCAAGAATATTTATCATAATATTAGTCAAGTTCTCCTGAGCCATGGGAATGATCTCCGTAATTTAACAAATGTTGTTGTGAAAAACCAGAAACCTGTGAAGTTAGGTATTTGCTTAGAGGTATTTGAAGAACATAGTTTAAATCTTAATTTACTACTGCCTTAAATCAAAGAAGTTTTTAAAGAAGCTGGAATACTAAATTTGTTACTTAAAAATCTTAAAATTACTAAGATATTTTTAATTAAATAATTTTTAAGATCAGCAGTAGCCAGCAAATGCATGACAGGTTGATAAATGTGGTGAACAATGTGAACTCACCGACTTGAATTCCATGTGCTTTCCTTGGGCTGAGCTAATGGATGGGTGTTACCACAAGGAGACAGTCTCGCTCCCCTCTTTACCGCCGCCAGGCATTGACGCCCATGTTAATGGCCTGGCAGGGGACACTCACCTGACTCATGGTGAGGTCATTCAGGGAATTAAAGCCACAGAAAGTGTCCACTTTTCACCTGCAGAGCTTCTTTTCTGCAGGGTTAGCTCCCGGAGGTACCTCACTGGGAGCTGAGCTGGGTGTGCAGGAGCTGATGCAGAGGCAACGTGAGGCTGCAGGTGATGGCAGAAAGCTCAACAGTCCATTCTAGCAACACCTGCCATTAGATCTGGTTATTTTATTGTTAAAATGCACTATTTTGATTCTTAGAAGGGAGTGTAACTGTTCTTAAAAGATTAAATCAGGATAACTTTGTGATGCAAGACTTAGAGCAGCTTAAGACTGCCAACACAAGTCCAGCTTTAGGAAAGTGCTCAAATTGAGGCAAACACCAAATAGACTTGCACTTGTGCTTCTAGAAATCTGAAACTAATTTAGTGTAGTGTATCTTCAATTTTTTTGTAGTATTTGGGTTATTTTGTGTCTGGCTTTTGTATCCTGAGGGTAGCTGAAAGGTGCTGAATGCTTTTTAGGTATATTTTTTTAGCTAAGCTATTAATTTCACTCTGTTAAAAAACATTCAGCCTTTATGGCAAGATTTAAACAAGTATAGACTAATGGACAGGAGCACTGGATTACTCATTTCTTTGAATAGCATTGTGTCAGTTTATACACCTTGGAGCTGACCTGAGTTTGTGAAAATCTATGCGTTTGTTCGCCTGTCAGCCCATTTCGAGTGGGATTTTGCTGTTGAATTGCATGTCATTGGGCAATGATAATTTTGCCTTTTCAACATGCAACATTCCTGAAAGCTGTGCATGAGGAGAGGGAGCATTTGCTGGCTCTGCTAGCTGCTGGAGCAGTTCATTATGAACAAGAGGTTAATAGAAATAGATCTTGGAGAAAAAACCTTTGAGTACTAAGCTTTTGGCTTTTAAAAATACTCTATATACACTTGGGGCTGTCCGCTTGAACAGGTTCTAACCAGTGTTCCATGCCTCGATTTGAGAGCAAGTTAGAAGATGCATCACTTGAAGTACAGTATTTCAGAGCGTTCTGAGATCTTTGTCCCCTCCTCCCCCAGAAGTGAAGTATTTAGATTATTATACAGGAATGTTCAGCAAAGGTCTTACTTTGCTAGGATGTCAAAAAATGGAGATCTTCCATATAGTGTTTACAATGTCTGTTCATGGTAGCAACTGGAAGGATTTGGGCACTTTCTTGTGCTGATATTCCCTCTGTAGATTAGTTGCTTAAGGTCAAAAGCAGGTAGAGACCATATCCTTTAGAACCTGTTAAAACCAATTTCTATTTGTAACAGAATGTATTTTCCTGAAGGCATTATCTATGGGATGTTTGAAGTGCACAGAATCCATATTGAGAAATTAATTTAAGTTTCCACTTATGTCCTTGGGCATTTATTTAGAATACTGCTTCATATTATTAAAACTACTGGTTGGAAAATGCATGCTGGAAATCAAACTCGCCAGAGAAATGCAGATTTCTTCTCCGCCTCCACTCTTCTCCCTAGGATTATGTTAAATGGTTGCTCTCAGTATTCTGAAATAGAAAACTTACTTGTTGTGATGGTCATATAGAGTGACTTTGTAAAATGAGCCAAGTTGCTTAAGTGTTTTTATTATATAAATATTAATCTGGGCACATCTGTGTGGGGTTTTCTCAGTGTAACCCTTTCTCTCCAAATCAACCTTTTCACTCTAATTTCACTAAGGAGAGGGAAGAGGAATCCAATTGTGATAAAGACTGTGCTCCTGGTTTCCCATCTCCAGCTTTATTACCATGCCCTTGTCTCTTAAAGAAGGAGAAAATAAGGTCCACGTTCTGTAGTTTGTTTCACTGTGTCATCTGTATTGGGAGAAACTATTTTCATTGTGTGCTTAAGCTAATCAGTTTCTGTTTCTTTATGGAGTGGATTATGGAGGATCTATGTGCTTCTCCCACCTTCAGCATTTATGGAGAGCAAATCTGGACATTTTTGGTGGAAGGACTTAGCAGACAATTGAGGTTGACATAATTTTGACTCTGTATATCTATCTGTATAACAAATTTCAATACACAGCCTTTAGGATGATTAGACGTGTGAGCTCTCGGATACAGGCATCTTAACAAGTCCCCTGGATACCCAGCTGGTGTAGTAACAGTAAGCCCAGTATCTTTCCAAGGGTAAATCTTGAGCAGAGCCAAGAAGTGCCAGTGTGGTGTCTGGCTCCGGCTGGCCATGATTGCACTCAGGGCAAACTGTCTTCTCCAGTGCTCCCGCTCTGCATCTCTTGTGGAGCTGTGTCGAGTGGACAATACAGTAGTTGTTGTCTCTCAGGGTTTTCTGGAAACTGCAGCCATTTGGAACCTGGGTTTTCTTCTGTCAGAAGTAAAGCGGAAAGGGAAAGCCCAAATTGAAGGGGTCAGACAAATCTTTTTTTCTGTGGGAATCTGCAACTTCTGTCTCTCTCAAAAGCACAGACTATTGAGAAATGATTGAACTAATTAGTTTTTCATCCTCTAACTCTGATAATTTGTGGAGGTTTTTAAAAATATTTTTGCTTATTCAGAATAAGTATTTTAAATGACCCATCACAATGTTTCTATAGAATAGCAGCATTTTAGTAAATTTTCAGTAATTCAGTTATATTAAATTCAATAAAGCTCTAACAGTTTTCAGGTTTTTAGTTGACTGATCGACTTTTAGTTTAGGGAAAACTCCCAGTCATTTCCTCATAGTAATCCTTTTCTAGCCAGTAGGTAAATGTGGAGTCTCTGACCATGGACCTAATATCTGGACTCTGCTCTAAAACTTTGCTCCTACGTTACACAACTCACTTAACTTGTCTTTGCCTCTGTTTCCCAATCTGTTACCTATTTATGGGTCTATTTTGTAGCTCACTGCTTTACGTGCTATGAAATTGGTGTAGTATGGTATGGCTTATGTAGGTAACTTATTTTTGTCATTTAATGCTCTCCTTATAGAACTAAAAATAATTGCATGTTGTATGAAGGCACCAGAAAACTTAAAATTGTTATGTGGATACTCACTTTTTGCTTCTGCTTTCATGCTTTCATTTCAAAGCCTTTGATAAATAAATGCTCATTATTACTAGTTTGTAGTACTTAACTACTTCCCCCATTTCCTCCCTGTGCCCTCCCAAGATTTTCCAGTAAATTATTAGAAAAGTTACCTAAAAAGCAGCAGAACTGAAGTGGCTTTTAAGTTTCCCACTTGCATTTTGCTAAGCAAGCAAACTGTGTGTTTGAAAAATCAAATGTAAATAGATGAGTGTGGGAAACTCTCCTTTTACTAGCAATTCTAAAATGAGATTTTTATGTGCTGATATCAAAAGTAAATTTAGACACAGGTTCATGCATCCCTCTCTTGACAGGCAGCTGCTGTGTAGGAATGTAGAACTGTTGGGTCCTGCCTTCTGGCAGTAATTTTGTACTGGCTTGAAAAGCTTCTTGGCCCTGTTGCCCCCATTTGAGCGTGCACATGACTCCTGTAAATAAATATCAAGTCGACCTGTCTACCAGTTTCTTTAAACTTTTAAAACCCACTGTAATTGTAATCCCCACCATTCTGTATCATCGTGTGTGTGCATGTGTGGGAAGGGTGCTGGAATATGTATGGGCATGCATTCCTGACTCGCATTCTTCCCGAGCTGTGTATGGGTTCGAGCCTCCTAATCATTTATTATTCCATCTGCATGATCTCTTTGGGATGGAGGGCACTTTCCACAGTGTCAGAGAACCATATGAATGATCATACTCAGTTTGTGGATTTCCCAAAAGAAAGGAAATGCAAGCTAAACCCACATATTTCAAGAAATTAGACTCCATTGATGACTTTCTAAAGTGACTTGAATTTACTAACTGAAAGGTCAACACATTTTTCCTCTTTTATATGTGGTTAGAGAGAAGACAAACTTTTTGATTTACTGGTGAGAAAGAGCAGTATGTAGGTGCCTGTACACGTATCGGTACATGCTTCTAGATAGATAAATGAACCAGAAATTTTACATGCTGATTAACAAACTGAGTTTTTTTAGCACATGCTTTTATTTTTTTTTTTCCTTAGCATTAAGCTTATATTGGGGCACCTCTTAAAAATGGTGCGTTTCTCATTACTCAGAACTTTGCTTTTGTCCTTGAGTTGTAAAAATTAATCTTCACATGATTTAAAAAGGTATGTGAAGACGTGCAGACTGTTACCTCTGTTGTGTACATGGAAACAGCAATTTTTCCATGGCTGACTAATGCATACCTTTTGGTTTGTGGCAAGAGTATTAAGATGTTTGTAGATTAATTTTTACTAATAAAAATAATTACAGTTGAGGAGAAATGCTTTACCTCAGGTTCTGAAACAAGCTTATGCTCATAAAACCCTCACTGGATATAAATTCAGATGAGTCAGAAGAAACAAAGGGGCTGATTTAATGTTCTTTTGGCTGCGTTTTGCTGCAAAAGTCAACAGATGACATATGGCCTGTGAACTTCTTATCTCTTTTCCTGAGATGGAAAAAGGGCAACAAGGAAGCAAAAGGATTAAAATAATTGTAGAATTTATTTGGTGGTTTTTTTTCCTGATACAGAATAAACAGATTGAAAACATCATCTTTTCTAGTAGCCCCAGTTTAGGTACCATCTGCCATAAGGAGGTTTCTAGTAAATACGTGATGCATTTAAACTTACTGGTGCAGCAGACCATTTGGAGTGAACAAATTGGGCTTTGCCTTCTAAATAAAAATGCAAAGTTTAGAATCTGCTTTTAGAAGTTTTTCTTTTGTAAGTGTTACTACCTTTTTTTTCTGTTGGAGAAAGTACCCTTGGGATGATGGAATTGGCTACAATTGCATCTACGGGATTATTTCTGTTTGGACTCATTACCTTTTCTGAATAAGGCTACAGAGGTTGGCACCATGTTGTTTTATAGTAATAGAAATTAATGAAGCTTCAGTACAGTATGTTAAAATCAGTGAATACAGCTAATGTAACAACATGTAATCAAGAAAAAATGAAAAAAGGGCTTTTTTTTCTCCATGTTGCTTGCCATCTTGTGCTTTCTCATGTGCATTTCTCTTCATTTGCAAACATGCTGTAGTTATTGCTGCTCTACTAAGCAGTTGCAGTAACATTGCAGATTGTCTTACATTTAAATTAAGCGTCTTTGATTAGTGATCCAGGAAGCTGCAGTGACTAGCAAAAGGATGTTAGTTTATTTCTCATTTTACTATGTGTGAACTTTGTCAAAGAAAGTGGCTCTGCTGCAGAAAATGACTGATCAGCTGGTGTTTCCCAGATGGCTTATCTCAGGGCCTCTGTCTTCTCCAACCTCCATGCTTTCTGGCTAATGTTTCAGAAATCACTGGCCTTATGGTAGCTCTTAAGACCAAATACCACAGTTATGTCAGTTAAAGAAAACAAAGGAAATACTTTGCATAATCTGTGAAGTGACCCGACTGTGTGAAGTGATCCTCTCAGAAACTGGGCATTCGGTCTTCAGATTCATCTTTGGGGAGGATTATGGTAATCTTTTTTCTGAATTTCACATAAAACCAGCTTGGAATTAAAATTTCAAGACGTTTTAATTAATACAGGAACAATTCCTTCAGGATATCTGGACCACTGCTAAAATATTTATAAAATTCTGTCACCTATTTTAACAGCGAAGCAGCAAAGATCTCAAGACAAAAAAGGCTTGTTATAGTGCAAGTAGTCAGTGTTAAAGACACACAATTTTCTGAATACCAAACCTCAGTACTCACAGGATTTTTAAAACTGCTTTTTTCTGTTGATTTCCTGCCCTCTGGAAGCTAAAGCCCATGTGAATATATGACAGGTGTTTTGACAGACCCCCATTCCACTTTGTTCAGCACCTCAGTGGTAGAGCACAATTCACTTTCTGGTTTCTTTTGAGTGGCTTGTAGAAGCACTTCCAAACAGTTCAGTAACCTTTCTGTGCTACTATGTAAAGTAGTTGAAAACTGTGTGGAGATTATTTTATTCTATTTAAGTAAGCTGGTGGTATCTGAAAAATGTTCTCGATATTGGAATTATTTGCATTTTCCTGCAACCCTTTCCTCCCACCCTCAAGCTAGCCCTCCATCTGTGATGTTTTGGCTCCTACTGGTATAATAATCTTTGAACATGGTTTGAGGTTGTTTTTCTATTAGTTTCTTTCTATTTAACCAGTTCTGGTTTGTTGGGGATTTTTTTTGTTTTACCTAACAAAAAAAAAAAAAAAAAAAGTAATAAAAATGAAGTCAGGTTGTAATAGGAGTTTATGCCTGCTTGTTTTGCTAGTTTAAATATTGATCCCAAATCCCAAGATTTAGCATGGTAGTGTTCTATGCAGCTGGTGTTCTCAAATGTAACTCATTTTAAAAAAAAAAATCCATAGCCAATATTTTGCATTCCTGAAAATCCTCTTGGAATGGGGGATTTCAGCTACTCAAGCCATTTTGTCTTACACTGTAGTTGTTGCCAAAGAGAGGATTTTTCACAAATGTGTCTTCTGTTCCACATTCTTCTTTAATCCATGAAATGCACTTGTACATTTTTACTTTCATTTGCCTTTCATGTAGTTACTTTTGATGTAACAGTTGTGAATGATGAATGTAAGAATTATGAAATAAATGCAAACTCCAGTAGGTTACATTTTAATGAGCTGATACTGACTTCTAATGCTATGAGAACTGTTTTTGTGGCTGTTTAACCGCGAGTATGATTAGGTATTTGCAAGCTCAGCTGAAATAAAATTTCTTAAATAAGATGTTTAAAATTTGGTTTGTTTCTTGACATTAAGAGTGTGAATCCCAGTATCAGCCCTAAAACTGTTTATCAAGTAAATATTAATTTGAATTCTTGATAGCTAAAGCCAAGAGAATTGGAGACCCATTAAGGTTTTGGATAAGGTGTGTGCTTGAAATTCTGATTATAGCTGGATAATATTTTCAGGAGCTTCTTAGTAATTTTGCTGTCAGCAAATGTATATGCTGTTGCTGACTGGCTGCTGCTCTTTTCTGGGACGCAGGATTTACTTGAAGCTTGTTTTTCTGTGCATGTCTTCTCGCTCTGGTGGGAGCTGCTGTTCTTCTTTGGTGCCAGCTTCTGTAGTGCAATGGGAAGGGCTTGCAGTAGCAGTAAACCTTTTAGGGGACCTAAAAGTAATCTTTTCTATCTACCATAAGAATGCCTGAGTATATATTGCAAGTGGTTTGTTAGGTTTGAAAAAATGTTAATCAGTTAAGCTCTTTTGTTTATCTCATTTCAAGATTTTTTTTTCCGTTCTGCAATGTGAAGTTTAGATTCTTGTTTTTTCCCCTCTCTGTAGGTGTATATATATTCCTATTCCTTTATATTACTTTATAACTTGTAGATTACTCAAGTGCTGTTCCCCACAGTTCTGCTCACTTCAGGACTTTTCTTTTTGCTTCATTGGAAAAATTCTAGATGCTAATCTCTCTTCCTTACTCTCACAGGTGGTGTACATGGGGACATTCAAGAAAGTCTGCATAAAGTGTTGAAATAGGTTAACTAAACTGTGTTAAACTTGTTCTGTGGCTCTTCTGAGTGGTCTGAAAAGTAGCTATGTGGCTATTCTGAAAGTGGTCTGTGCTCAGTTCAGCTGTGCCTGTGCGAGGCGGTGGTGTCCCTGCCCAGCCCTCTGTGGCACTGGGGGCGATGCTGGGTACCGTGCACTCAGTGATGTGAGGGTGCTTCTCCGCTGTGTTTGACCCAGCCTTTGAGGTGCTAAAAGTGGACTGGAATGCCACAGCAAAGGACCCCATCCACTCCAGCCATCTGCTGCCTGGGTGATTATTTCCAGGTGAGACAGCATGGACTGTTCAGAGTCAGCAATGTTTTAAATGATACAGCTGTTTTTCTTGGTGCACATGATGTGGAACCCTTTTTTAGTATTTTGGTAGTTTTAATTCTGTTGAAAACCTTAAACTAATGCAAAGGGTATAACTACATGGAACAAGTTACAGCAAGGTAGTCTAGGGTGTGGATTTACTCTGCATTAGGTGCTCTGTAGTGTCTGCTCACCTGCATGTTTTTATTCTGCAGAAAATGCATAGTCCTTTGATATCTCACTCCTTAATGAGGGTGAGACAAAACTGTCCTATTTACTATCGTTAAAACCGGACAGCTACTTCGTTAGTTTCCAAGTGCTTTACATTGTTTCTGAGAACGATTTCAATAAAATGTGAGTGACTAAAATTTCAGTATAATAATGACAGTATGGTGTTGGGTTTTTCTGACTGGTACCCATATGCTGAGCTTGTAGAACAATGCAGCCTTTTGGGTACAATCCTCCTACAGTGCGTGTCTAGTTTCAGTCTTACAGAAAATTTTGTTCAGAATTGAAGGTGTGAGTGTCTCTTTTCATCTTACTAACATTAGATATCAAGTTGTTAAATGTGTTGATAGCTTTGGGATTTTTAATAGTAGGAACGTTGCAGCCATTAAATCTGTTTCAAAGCTATTATTGCCTCCAGTAAAGCTTCCCTAGACTTTAATCCTAGTCCTAAATTTGTGACTATTTTCAAAATTGATGTTGCAACTATAGAGAAGAATTCCAGCTGATGAGCATGGACTATACAAAACATGGGACAGAGTAAGAGGAAGTATAAAGTGGTCTGATGCTGTGCTCTGATGCTGTGTTGTGAAAGGCAGGGATTTTCTCAAAGGCATTTTGTTACACAGTAAACTTTTCCAAAATCATAATCTGACTTTGAGTAACAGGACTTGAGTGTCTAGCCTGTTTATGAAGTTTGAAAAAGGAAAATAAAAATTTCCACAGGGAGTTTGTTTGCATTTTAAGCACTTGATTTTTGTGAGAATGTCCAAAGACTTACTGGCAACATGATCAGTGAGGTAAATCCTAAAACTTGAGTACTGAAAACGTAGGTATTTTATCTAGTAGGCTGAGGCAATTTGCTATAGCAAGGACAGTTGTCTTACTTGAAAAGTGTAGTATATGTTTGGAGTTGTTTAATTTAAAAAAAATAAAAACTAAAAAAATTAGGGCAGCTTGACCTGCCATGCTTTAACATGCTCGTGTTTTTGACGTGGATCACAGAATGTTTCTCAGGAATTGGCAGTATCTCTCAGCCATTGCATGTCTACGCAGGTTGTTTTTCATTTTTTAAAAGGGCATAATTGTTGAATGGAAAAATATTATAATTAGTTCTGAACTACTTCTGATTTTGTTTTTGGCACGTAGAACCTTCTTCACAACCATTCTTCTGGGTTTTTTTCTTGACACAAATCTTTCATTTGCTTCCAACTTCCTTCTCCTCTGCCCACGTTCCATATCTGTTGATCTGCTTTTTGCCACTTCTTTAACATTACTCATATAACCTTGACTCAGCTTTGACTTTCCTGAAATACTCCTCTATCTCATCTTCACAATCTTAATTATTGCTCCTCCTTTTGGCCTTCATAACATTGAGTTCTGTGGCTGCTAGATGTAGAATGCTGTGTTTCATAACTTGACCCCCATGTAGGGAAAGCTCACACATTCCAGGTGGAGTGACTCTCCTTTGTTTTAGGTTCTCATTAAAAGTACCATACTCATACAAAAACTTTACAGACTCATAAAAACTTAGTCTCTAGATTCTGAATTCAGTAACCCTCCTTACTGTAGTGGTTCTGCCTCAGAAAGGTTGTTGAGACTGACTTTTCTAAGGCTTTTGTTTCCCAAAACAGCTTTTCTGTGTTTCCTCATTCAAAATTATATGTACCAAATCTTCTTTCCCTATCCTTCTAGCTTTTAGCTTCCATTAGTAGCTTTATGTGTGAATATGGTCATGTATGTTTAAATTGTTGCTACAATCTGTAGTTCTGATATGTCTTTGTTTTTATGTAATACTTCTAAAACATTTGGAAATCATTGGGAAAATACTTCACAAAATAAAAAGGGGGTTTATCCATTTTGGATTTGGCAGGCTTTTTTTTTTTTTAAAAAAAACAACAAGTAGCTTTTCTGTCAGTACACTTTAAAAATAAAAAAAAAGGATAAAAAAATTCGAACTTTCCAGAAGTGTTTGTGTTATTCATAATATCCGAAGTANAAAAAAGGGGGTTTTATCATTTTGGATTTGGCAAGCTTTTTTTTTTTTAAAAAAAACAACAAGTAGCTTTTCTGTCAGTACACTTTAAAAATAAAAAAAAAGGATAAAAAAATTCGAACTTTCCAGAAGTGTTTGTGTTATTCATAATATCCGAAGTATATGTATTACTGACTACAGGGTTACAGGGTTTTTGGAGGTGTCAGGCTGATCTCTTGTCATAATGAACTAGCTTGCATGAAAGTTGAAAATCTTCAACCACAGACTTCAGTCTAGAATCGGCCTTGATTGACAATTGATTGAAAAAACTTTTAGTAGTTGGTGCTGTAAAAACTGTCTGCAGGCATTCCAAATCAGTAACTAATTAGCCATAATATTAGATACGGCACAGCAACTTCAATGTGTAAGAGGGGTCTTGATGCTCACTATAAAACTATTATAAAAGTGTTGCAAATAACTCCAGAGACATTAACAAGGCTTTACTTAAATGTTAATGTGTTAGGTTAAATTTTTCTAAGGTGACTTAATGATTTTTTTTGTGCTGTATATGTCATTTGGAAAGAGCCTGATCTTCAAAGGTAGTTAACAGACTCTCACATCTTGTCTTAAGCTGGCTTATCTAAAATATTTAAGCATCACCTGTTAATATCCTGCCAAGAACTGCTTTTTGGTTTGCATTAATGAGGGCAAGTAATACTAATACCTAATGTATTAATTCATGAAAGCATCTCTTAACGTAATTGTCTTCTGATGCATTTTTATTAGGTAGTAAAATTTAAAATGGAGGTTCTGGCAATATACTGCAGAAACAAATTTTAAGAATCTGAAATGCTGTGTTGTAGCAGTATGTTACACTATATAAATATATTTAATGTACTTTCCCCCCACAAAAGTTTTTTGTACACTTTTGAAGAAGTAAAGAAACAACTTGCTTCTTGTGTAACTCACTCTGGCCTAGTTGCCTTCACTGCTTCCTCGAATGTGTTTTTTTCTTCTGTTTACATTCATAAATCAAGATGTTTTTAGGACAGAAGATTAGCATTTTGCTTTAGATACTGTGCAGCTTTTAATAAACTGTAGTAATTTCCATGAACACTTCAAGTCACTGTATCAAGTATGTTCAATACAAACACTCTTCTTTATCTACCTAGATTATTTTAAATTTAAGGGCTGAAAAGCTTCCATATGTATTATGGAAGCCTAAATGGAATACTCATGCATCTGACAGTGTCATCACCTCAATCTTGTGTTGACTTTGTAAACACAGTAAGATACTGGATCAGGTGGATAAAGTCATTATTAATGTAGAGAGATTTCATCACTGATCTGCTGCACCTCAGTTTTCATTTATCAGTTATCGGTGAGGAACCTCTTCCTCTGAGATTTGCAGGTCAGAGTATAAGCATGTTTTCTTGAAGGAGATGTTATTGTGGCTGAGATGGGGAATATGAACTCAAAGCCCTTTAGCTGCTCTACTTGCCTGTGAGCACACTTTTATCAGTGATATCCTGTGGTTAATGTAAGATATGTTCATGCCTTTATGAAAAGGAGCAGGTTGCTTAGTGCTTACTGCAAGATACCACATGATAAGAGCGTGCCCATGGCAGTTACCTGCATGTTGGTGGAGGTGCTGACAACCCCTGCTTTCATTTAGCCTAATTTGTTCATCCATGAATATCTAAGCGTGAATATCTAAGGCTACTCCAAACGTGTTACTCTGCACGTGAAAATGCACATAGCAAATACTAAGAATGTAACATAACCGTTTAATGGGTGTGTTTATGAACCATTTTTTAAGCAGGATCTCATTTGTGCTGTGGGAGAAGTACGCTGTTGCAAGCCTACTGCTTTTGGTTACTCAAGCAAATGTATGAGGGTTCCTGGCACTTCCCTCTAGCACGGAAGTGCAATGTGAGCTCTTTGTGGCCAGAGTTTTTAGGTTCAAAAATAGACTAAACTCTTGTGAAATTTTTGGCCCTCAAACATGATCTCATTGCTAGTAAGAGATTCACAGATTGAAAGGAGGGAGCAGTGTTACCAGCTCTGAAGTGATGGTGTTGTGGAGTTAGGAACCTTCCTTGCTTGTATCCTGCATACTTTGCCTCAATATCTGCAGAATCTTTATTTTGAAATTTTGGAGATGCTGGTTTGAAATGAATGGCTGCAAGTATTCTCTGGAAAGACTCTTCTGGATAAGTCAGTGATGTTTTTCTGAGTGAAAAACTGGAAACTGGATTAACAGTTAGGCAAACATGCTTGTGCCCAAGGTGGCAGGGTACATATTATTTAAAACCTTTGCTTCCAGCTTGTTTTAGGCTGTGACTGTTGATACTAAAACACAAATCACAAATGTCATTCTTTAAAGTGAAACTGTTTGATTTTCAGTAATGGTTTTTAAAACATAAATATTTATCAAGCTGTGTAAATAATATGGTATCTCAGAAAGGAATATATTTTTCTTTTCCAAGGCAAGAAAACTTAGCAATCTTGGACTATACATAAGTAGCTGAGTAACTGGGATAAATGCTCAAGAGTCTTAAAAGATAATTTGTGGTCTCCATAATTTTTAATTGGCATATTAAATCTTAACTTTAAACAGTTTTCCTTCAATCAGTGTCAGGTTTTCAGTCTCTGTATTCAGAGCCTTTTTTTCCCCCTGTTGCTTATACACCTTTCACAGCCTTCACCAGTTATGCCTGTGGCTGGAGAAGCTTTCCTTGGTCTCTCTCCCTTGCTCCTCCCAGTTTCAATGTTTTATGTGTCAGTCTTTGCTTGAAAGAACTTCTCTGGTTACTGTTCTCCAAGTTCTCTCTGTACAGGTTTGAAAGCAAACCNCCCTGAAACCTAAGCCCTGAGCTGTGTTGGTGCAGTTGCTGTGTCTTCCTTACACAACATGCACTGCTCTCTGTTCGCTCCTGTGTTTTGTTGCTGTACTGGCCTTTCCCAGACTGGAGCTTTCCAAAGCAGGAGCTGTTTTTTGGTACTTTAGTCATTGTGCCCTTTGTGCAAGAAAGGCTGCATAAATAAACACTAAAATACTTGAATTGGGTTGTTATGTAGGCAGTGCTCACTCATGTTTGGAATAGCAGTATTCCAGATCTATGCCTTTCAGTTGTTTATGGTAATTTTGGAAAGTACGTTCTGTATTGAAAGGGTTCGTGCTTGTTCCTGCCTGGCCTGTTAGAAAATTATTTTAATTGGTAGAAAACCTTCTTAAACACATATGACCTTTAATTTATGTGAATAATTGTTATGATGAGATGCTTTCAAATTGTTTTGAGATGCTGATAATTCTGAATTAGTGTTGTTTTAAGGGTTAGGTCTTCAATTCTCCAGGTACATCTAGACCATGTAGACCTTTATTGTTACACTGGATTTATAATGATTGCAGTTTATACTACAAAAGGAACACCATAAAAATTTGAATCCCAGCTAAACATTAAGCTCTTTTCCCTAGTATTTACTGATAAAATGAGAAAAAAGGGAATGCAGTATTATTCTAAATTTTAGAGTGCATTTGTATTGAGAAACATTACCAAGACATCATGAATGTAAACACATGCAGATGTGCTATTTAATATCTCTTAATTTCATCTGTATGTGGGAGTAATGGCAGGTAATGAATACATCTCAGGCTTCAGAAAACAAGTAGAAATATTATAACTTATGAATCTTATCTGCAGACATAGCCTTTGTTACCTCTTTCTGACTTTTTCTTCTACATGAGAAGAGCCTAAAAAGATTTCAGAGAATCATCCTTCTTGTTGGTACTTTACTAACTTTGTAATATTGAAGTCTAATACTGAATACTGCTATAGCACTATCCAAAAATGTTTTGCTGTGACTCCTGTGAGGTTCACTGCCTCATAAAATCTCATCAGTGCCTTTTCATCCAAGGTAATTGTTGCATCCCCAACCATGACAGAAACCCCAGCCTTGAGCACATGAGCAGATTGTTGGCTCAGGGTTGAGCAGTGCAGCTACCCAGGGACCCTGCTTTAAGGGGTACAGTAATGGAGATGTGGGCTGCTGAGGCAGGACAGCTCTTGAAATGGGGTGGGGATTCTGCTCTCCCTGTATTCTGGTTAATGTTGTGAAACAAGTGCTCTTCTGAATAACAATGGAAATGAAATTGAGTATCTGTGAAGCCCATTGTAGCATGCCCTCAGCTGACTGCATTTACTAGTTACTTAAAAGACTTCATAGCTGCTTGTTCAGGTGGAGACACCTTCAGAAAACCTCCAAGAGAAAACTAGGAGCACAAGGTTTCTCTAACTTAATGTGACAAGACTGGGTCTGAAATACAAGTTTTGCTAAAGAAGCTGGCCATTGATGCTTGTCGTCTTAAAAATAAAGATCTTCTTGGGCCTGAGGATCTCCCACAAGTAAGGAAGCTGAGAAGAGAACTGATTGAGAGATAGAGAGAGATTTAATCTGAGTCCTGAGGTGAAAACGGTGGTGGTGATCAACTAGGAAAAAAGTTTCTGTTAGGATGGATTTCAAAGGTTGTTTTATTTAGCTTTGTTTATAATGCATGTGTCAGCTGAACAGTGGTACTTTGTCCGTCTGCTTGCTTTGGGGTCCATAGTTGCTTTTTTTCCACTGCAAGACACCTGAGGTTGTGCTGCCTCAAGTGATACGTGAATAAGTTGTCTAGACATGGTAACTGGGTGGTGAGTTTGAGACCTTAAGGTCCAGAGGACTATTAAATCTCAATCAGTATTGCTGATGGCATTAAGGCTTGTATTAGGGTGATAAAATTTCTTCTTGAAACCTGAAAACTCATCTGCTGGACAAACCATGAGGAGAAAGGGACACTTAACCTAGCCCTGCAAATAGTGGAACTTGGGAGCTTGCTTTAAGAAGATGTTCCAAGAAAGACTATATATAGGGATTGGGTTTACATTATAAATCACTGAGCTAGATTGTTTCTACACAGAGAAGAAGGTTGATGCTATACTATAGCAGGCATTTAAATTGTTCGTGTAGTTAAGGGTTAGTTTTAGTCTTTAGACTCAGAATGAAGGAGGGGAGAAGAGATGGGATTTCACCTTTTTATCCTTGAGATAATGAGCACAGAGGAACAGCTTATGTGAAAAGTGGAAAAAAAATGTAGCTTGATGCTATAAAATTATGTATGTAATAAACTGACAAGAGCTAATAAAAATATATTAAATATTATTAGACATAAACCTTTGATTGTTAAAGTCCTGTAAAAATAGAATGTTTTTATTGCTTTTCTAAATCTTGCCAAGTTTATACTCCAATAACAAAAGAAATGAATTCCGTAGTTCTAGGTCCCTTCAGCTGTATTCCCATGTCCATATGCAGACAAAAAGGGACTCGTTAAGACCCACTCAGCATGGAAGTAACCACTTCAGGTAATCATGCTACCCTGTTCTTTTCCTCCTTTGAAATTTTCATTAAAGGGCTTTTAATATTTCAACCTAATTCAGTCAATCTAAGCTATCCAAGCAGAAGCTTGTTTGTAATGAAAATGGGTTACATTTATATCTATTCATTTTGTACTATGTTATTAATTGCAGTCAGAAAAGCTTTGTTAATTATTTGACTCTACCAGACTCTTGGGGGAATGGAGGTATTGGAGTTTTACTGCCAAAGATACTTTATGAAAGGCAATTAAGAAAATGTTTTACGATGGTGTCACCAGTCTCACTTTCAGTTGTTTATTGTTTGATTGGATAGAGGCTTCATCCTCCTATCTTAATATCCCTACTAAATCAAGAGGAGTAGTCAGAATATTGTATAAAACAAATATCAGGTTTTAGCAATGGTGGAATTTAGTGCTGCAACTGAAAGAATTACCAGTTACGGTATCTAATTTTCATGCTGCTGTAACAGAAACAAAGTAATGCAAGAAACAGGTGAGAAACACATCATGTAATTTCCCCCTTCTCTTAAATTCTAGTCCTAAGCTTAGTACAGGCATAGGCTTTCTTATGTTAGTGTTCTGTCAGACTTACTGTCTCCTGGCTTTTGCCTTTAAAAAGGTGAAGAAAATAGGAGTGTTTGTAATGTTTCATGCGTGCAAATATTTTCTCAGTTTATTTGCCTTTGGGTTATTATTCTGAGTAAAGATTGTGTGAAGAATGTGTAATGAGAACTTGATGGCAGAGATGCAAAGACTTGGCTTGACCACAGTATCTTGGGGCATTCAGGATGTATCTTAAAGGCCCAACAGAGGAAGAGTTTGACTGTGCTTTTATAGAACAAAATTTATGCCCTCTGTTGTTTTTTTTTTTTTTTGTAATACATTAAAAACAGAACATTCTTCCAAAGTATTCCTGAGGTGAGTCTTTCTTCTGTTCCCATGTGTGGTGGGCGTGTACATCTCACTGTTCAGAAATGGGGTAGCAGAGGTTGGGCAATCTGTGTTGTCCTGTGCTATGCTCGGTACTCCCAAAGATCCCAGACAAGGTCTAAAGACAAGGCCCTAGATGGTTGCTGAGTAGCTTCATGGGAATATTGCTGGAGTGTGTACTGCAGTGTGTTGAAAATCCCTGGGACAATGTGAATTCACCATATTACTTGAACATTTGCTTTATGACCTTTTATTTTTCATTGAAAATTTATGATCATATTTTGCTCTTTGTTTCTGACTTCCCCCTCCTTTGTCCTTCTCAAGGTTGCATGTAACATTTTAAGTTCAAGTATGCTATTGCAGCACTAGTAACAGCAGAGTGCTTTGAATAATGTTGCATAGCAACATAAAATTTAATTTGTGTCAAATGTTTTGGCATTCTCCTAATGTGAGGTTTTTTCATCCTTTTCTTTTTCACTTAAATTGCATTGCCATTGATTGGGGTGAAACTATTGGTACACTGCTACATTGTGAAGATTGTTTTAATCAAAGCAATGCCCAGCATCCAAAATTGTCTGGAGTCTTCGTTTTTGTCTTGCAGTAATTTAATGCCCTGTCAGCCATAAGAAACCTGAAGTGGTGTGTGAAAGGAAGACTGTTTGTTTCATTTCTGAACTTCTATGTAGCCCAGAATTATATTCTCTTCTTGTGATTACTCTTATTTCATATTCCCCTTGTGTTACAGTCAATTTTCCAGTGACATAAGTGCAACTATATTATTAACCAGGGAATAGAGTTGGTGAATAGTCTTTTCCTGTTTCAACAATAATCAAACACCTTGAGTTTATAAATTAAATACTTTTTCTAGAAATTGCGTAAGAAACCATTGTTTCAAATGGATTTTGAAGCAGAACATTCTTATAAGGAATCTGGATGTTTTGGCCGTTTCTGGGGAGGGCCTAGATAGAACCAAGGGGAGTGAATTTAAAGAATTAATGTCAGTTGAGGTACATGCTTAATTACATGTCAAGAGAACATCTGACCTGTGAAGAGTGAAGTCAGACAGAGACATGAATACTCTATCTGACTACTGATTTCGTTATGTTAAAGGTGGTTATATATGAGAGTAACTGAAGGCATAGCAACTTGAATAGAATGTACATCTGTGTGTGATTATGTGTGATTTGCTTAAAATGAAGGCAGGAGTGGAAAAGTCTGTCTTTCCCTTTGGTAAAATACTTTTGTAGTGAGTGTGCTCTAGAGACTGGACTTCCAGGCTGACGCTGTCATCTCAGATATGTTTTTCTGGTGTTAAATGTGTGGCTCTGGAGCTGTTCAGGTGAAGGTGCAATACGTTTGGTTACAGCAGGGTGACAGAGATGGCTCCGTGAGTGTCAGCTGTGCTGCCACTGCACTCGGCAGCATGAGTGGTTTGAGGGGACTTGAGCTGCCTCATGGGGATTGTAGAAAAGGTGAAGCCTTCTTAAGGGGAATGCAGAAGGAGGATGGGGGACAGATCCTTGTTCTAACAAGAGACATTTTGATTAGGTGATGGGAAACAATTTTTTTTGTCAGACAGTGCCAGGCATTGCCCACCAGAAGGGCTTGGTAACTTCCAGTGCTGGAGACTTGCAGCTGCCTTGGTCATGATACTGAGCAATATGATGCAGCTTCAAATTTGGCTCTGTTTTGGGCTGCAAAATGTCCAGATGACCTCCAGAGGTCCTGTCCAGCTCAAAGCATTGTATGATTTTGACCGATCCTCCAGATGGGCATCCAGATTCTTGGGCTGGTTTAAATCAGTGTGTAATGAAGCTTGTATAGTGACATCTTTGCTTTTGTTGAAGGCTAAATCACCTTAAATTTAATTCAGAGACTTTTTTTTTAAAACAAAATGTGCAGATCTGTGGTTGCACAGTGGCCCAAGTTTGTGTTTCTGCTTTCCTTTACCTTTGCTTTTGTGCAGAGAAAAGTTTTATAAGAGTATAGGAACATGAAAAGATTTCTTTGCTAACTAGCTTCCATATGAAAACAGCACATTTCCCCTTTCAAGACATAAGGAGTACAAGCAAGGAAAGTGTTTACCCAAAATCTTTACCTAAGGAATTACAAAGAAATACTTCAAGTATCTTCTGTACAGTTTGTTCCTACTCCTGGTTAGTAACATGTTTTACCATCAGTCTCAGGTAAATTCTGCAGCTGTAGTTGCTATTAGAATTCCTGATATCTGGAGTTAAATGACTGTTTTGACCATATCAGTTCAGCTGCTATGAAATACATAAGTCCCTACCATAATCTGACAGCGTGGTTTGTGACTGAATATCCAGTTTCCATGTCTCAGAATCATGCAAGAGAAGGTTTTTTCCCCTCAAAGAGTGGCACATGCTTCCATTTCTTTATCAGTTCTGTACACATTTAATTTTTAAATTATTTTATAAGAACCAAGAGTGGAGATAAAAAGTTACCATGCATTTTTAAACATTTCTGCTGTCACTAATATTCCTCTAATGATAATAAAATAAATTTTGAAAACTTTTTAAAGATACAGTCTGGTGACACTTAGCTGTAAAATTTTGTGGTTTGACCTGGACTGGATGCCTGGTGCCCACCAAAGCCTCCTCAACTGGAAAGGGGAGAGGGAATAGAAAAAAAGGCTGATGGGGTGAGAGAAGGACAGGGAGAGATCACTCACCAGTTGCCACCACAGCCAAACCAGACTTAAGGGAATTAGTTGAATTTATTCCCAGTCAAAATCAGAGCCAGATAATGAGACGTAAAAGAAATCCTAAAACCACCTTCCCCCCTCACCCCTCCCTCCTTCCTGGGATTAACTTTATTCCCGATTCTCTACCTCCTCCCCACATCAGTGGCACAGGGAGATAGGGAATAGGGTTAGCAGTGAGTTAATCCCATGCTGGTTCTGCCACTGCTTCCTCCTCAGGGAGGGGAGTCCTTCCCCTGCTCCACCACCATGTCCCTCCCACGGGAGACATTCCTCCATGAACTTCTCAGAGGAGTATTTCCCATGGGTTTCAGTTCTTCACAGACTGCTCCAGCGTGGGTTTGGTTTGTTTTTTTTTCTTTCCATGAAGTGCAGCGCTTCAGGAATAGGCTGCTCCATCATGAATCTGCCCTGTGATTGCAAGTCCTGTGTCACAGTTGTCTTTTGAGCATCCACCTTCTCCAGCATGGGCTTATTCACAGGCTACAGGTGGATCTCTGCTCCACTGTGGACCACCATGGGCCTCAGGGGGACATCCTTCCTCACCATGGTCTGCACCACAGGCTGCAGGGGAGTTGTGACTTCAGAGACTGGAGCACCTCCTGCCCCTCCTTCTTCACTGGTCTTGGTGTCTGCAGAGTCTCTCACATGTTCTCACTCTTCTCTACTCTGACCTCAATTACTTCTGTGCAATAACTTTTTTTTCCCCCTTTTGAAATCTGTTATCCCAGAGGCACAAGCACTCTGCTTGATGGGATAAAAGCATTCTATGGTACTCTTTGCTTCCTGTGTATTCTTATACTTACTTAATGTGTTTACCTCTTCTTTTTTTCCTCCTTTTCAGATTTAAGTAAGTTTTGAGTTCAGTTGAATGCTCTACCATTTCAAAGCATTTTGTATTCCTTGTGATTTTTCTGACTCTTTAGATCATGTGCTGTAGTAATCAGCTTTATGTTTGGCCTTTTGATAATTTGGTAATATCTGTATTATTACATTACTGATTCAAATGAAATGATAAATATCTTGATGGGATTTGTTAATGATATTACTTTGCAAGATCAATCATTTCAACAGAAGAGAGAAATAGTGGAAGAAAATTGTATGGATTACAAATCTAGGTCAAAAATATAATGAAATATGGTTGGGTTTTTGTAACATTAAGGATAACGACTGATAAAAACCAAGTTGAAACTGATGGTATGTAATCAGAGTAGTGACTCTCATATGAATTTGCAGTGTGTAAGGCTAAAGAGAAGCAGATGTGAAGATATTTTACTCTATATGGTATACTTCTGTCTTGTGCTTCAGTATCAGAAAAATGTTGACCAAACAGATTTCTAAAAAAAGAAGTGGGGATAACAATTTTCCTACATGCATTTCAGTATATGGAAATATTTTATATGGAAGTGGTAATGATTTGGAGGTTTGCAGTGCATATAAAATCTTTTAAGAGCCTTTGATTTTTTAAATTAAATTTAATTAGCTCAGTTATTAGCAACAGTGTTAGTACCTCTGTGCCAGTTTATCGATCTGAGCACAATGTCTCGGTTTGAACAGTGTTGGTTTAAGGCAGGGAAGTGCCTACATTTCCTTACAGATGAGAAGAACAAAAGCTTTGTTTACAAATTTCTGTGAACAACCAGCATCTCCCTCTTAATCTTGAACTGAAAGACTCAGTGGTCTTTGGAGTGGTGCCTGCAGAGTGGAACACTGCCATCTCACTCAGGACCTGTATCATTTGGGGAGCGGCATGCTAACAGCTGAGACAAAAATACTATTGCTCTCGTTTTTGCTTGTGAAATGAAAGTATCTCTATGTATCAACACTGTGCTGTTTACAATTGTTTTTTTAAATAATAGATACTTGAAAAGCCCTCATCACAAGGCAGTGTCATTAACTGTGGGGAGAGCTTTTATCTGTAAGACTTACAATCTCTGTTACAATAAAAGCCTCCTAATTTCAGATTATTCTTTGTCCATTCCAAAAGGGAAACACATTTGTTTGGATATAAACAATAAAGAATGGTGTATGGAAAGTGGTATATCCCTATGGACATTTTCTCACAGGACTGTAATTCTGCACCAAATCTCTTAAGAATTGTGTCACTGCTGTACTTCAGGAGATAACATCCATTAAAACTGAAGTATTGCCATCTATTGTTAGGTTGTTGTTCCTGTTTTGAACTGTTATGCTCTTTTAATACCATAGATTTTTTTTTCTTTCAACCTTTCTTCTGTTTTACTGTCTAAATATTAAAATAAGAAGCATATCTTCAGATGGATGAGTCCCAGTCATGACACTTCTAGTATTTGTGAAAACACACTTGTTAGTCCAACACTTTCATTTCTCTCCCACCGAGGTTTAATTGCTTTATTCCCTCTCCCCCACCAATGTAGAAAAGTAAATGTTATTATCTGTCCTTATTACTTGTAAAGAACCTATTGTAAAGACTTGTAAAAAATCATCATGTTCTTCATCCCTTTTTGCAGATATTTCAGATTTTTGCTTCAGTTGTTTGTTGCGTTGACCTTGCTCTTTTTGCAAATGTTTTTTAGACAGTCAAACCTCAACTGAATTTCTCAGCAGAGATTTGCCTGTTCGTTTTTATAGCTTATATTAAATGTGAGACTCCTAATTCTTAGTGTTTCTGTTGTTCCTATAGCAACTAGATAGGGGGAGATGCAGCAGCATCACTTTGCTTCCCAGCTGGTGTTTGTGTTCTCAGCAAGCGGGGAGAGTATGAGGAAAATAGGGTATTAATTAGGATGTAACTGGTTGAAAAGTATACTCCTTGTTGAGTTGTCTCACCCTTTATTCTAGAGGAGTTAGTTAATAATTTTAAGCAGGGCTTCTCAAACTTTCTTTATTAAAATTCTGTCCTCTTGGATAGAGACATGATTTACTCTAGGTATGTGTCAGCTTTTGGTCTTTTAGTTGCTTGATTCTTCATGGTTCCTTCCACCTAAAACCCTGTTTTCTTCATCACATGGATAGCAGTAGGATTTGTGTCAGGAACTAGACTGGTGCTCATGATTTATATGTAGCCTGAACATACATGAAGTGTGGGGCTTTTTAATTCCTGATTTTAATCTGATTTTTGCAGCTGTCCAGTAACTATAGTCTTTCCTCCGTACCTGAGCACCTGAAGTTCTGCTGCTCTGCCTTGGTGCTGCTTGTTTAGCCAAGCATTGCTGCTCTGTGCAGGTTGTGTTACTTTCACCATGACATGTGCATTGTGAAGACTCTGGGGAGAGTTTTACAGTATTCAAACCATTATTATATAAAACAACCACAAAATATGTGACCTATGTTTTAAGCTCCTCTGCGACTGTTTATTTTTATTAAATAAAAATTCATGGGCACAGGAACTGGATATCATATATTGCATCTCAAAAAGATGGGTCCCATCAGATTTAGTGTATGTGCATTGAAAAGCCTTTTCTAGCCAGAACAGCTCTGATTAGCAAGAGGAACTCAGAAAGTGCTGGTTAGTAGATAACCAAGTGGTAAATTTGCTCATGTGGGAAATAAGAAGTTGAGATACGTGCTTCTTGTTACTTAAGGAACAGGTTGGAGCCAAGACTTCTCACCTCGCAGGAAGGTGCCATGATGCAAGATGTTACAGAGACAATGGGGAACCTGCAGGCATCAGGTTGCCATCCATGAAATGCCTGCTGTCTTCACACTGGTGGTGGTGCGTCAGGAGAAGCGCTTGCTCTTTTGGAAATAAGTCTTTAATTGTTTCCCATTTCATTCCTTCTCTGTTTCCCCTGCCCCGACTCTCTCAGAGGGGTTCACAAGAGCTAATGAACATCACATCTGCTAGGTTATAAATCAGTTTGTTTCTCTGCTGGCTTCCTAAGCAGGATTCTGATCCTCCGTGGATTACATATTAGAACAGATTTAAATTTTAATCAGAACAGCATCTCTTCAAAACATTCTGGCTTAAAAAATGCATAAATGGACAAGTCTCTTGCTTCTATAGACTCTGACCTAGTGTATGTCCTGTATTCATGGGACCACTCAGTCTCCTAGGGTTTTGGGGAGTCTTTGTGAGACTGAGGGAGCTGAGGCTATTCAGTCTCAAGAAGAGAAGGCTCATGGGATCTTTATATGTGCCTGAAAAGTGTGAATAAAGAAAACAGAGCCAGACTCCTTGCAGGGCTATCCAGTGGTAGAACAGGAGGCAGTAGACATAAATATAGGGTTATTGATGAACCTTTTTTACTGTGAGAGTGGTCAAACACTGGAAATTACAGAGACAGGCCATGAAGTCTCCATCCATGGAGAAGGTTAAACCCAGCTGGGCTCAGGCCTGAGCAATCTGCTGTAGTTAATTCTGCTTTGAGACTCAATGATCTCCAGAGGTCCTTTCCAACCTCAACTGTTCTGTGAATATTGTGGATTATGTCAGCAGATAAAATAGTTGGGAGCTTTTTTCTGTGAAGAAGTTGCTGCTTGGAGAATATTGTATTGTCACAGATAAAATATGGCTCTTGTGAGATGCTTTGAGAATCCTGTTGTTTCTGCTTAGATTTTAATTTTTATCTTTGTACATCTCCTGGAGTTATAATGTTTATTTCTTACAAGTGTAATTCTTTTATTATAAAAAAACCCCTTACTTATAAATCAGTGCAATGACTATACTTTTAATCAAATTTCTTCACTTGACAAATAAATGCATTTTTATAGTGCTTAAAATCCAACCCTGAATGTAAAGGTCAGTTGAAGTATTTTTGATTCATAGAGTCATTAAGGTTGGAAAACCCCACTAAGATCGAGTCCAGCCATTAACCTCACACTGCCATGTGTACAACTAATCCATGCCCTCAAGTGCCACATCCTCATGTTTTTTGAACACTTCCAGGGATGGTGATTCTACCAGTTTCTTGGGCAGCCTGTTCCAATGCCTGCAGCTGCAGCTTTCCAGCCACTTTTCCCCAGCCTGCAGCACTGCATGGGATTGTTGTGACCCGAGGGCAGGACGCAACACTTTGCCTTGTTGAACCTCATACAATTGGCTTTGGAGCATCAGTCCAGCAAACTCATCATGCTCAACTCTGAATCAAAGTTGCTAGGCAAAAGTTTAGGAAGAATTTCATCAAGGAAGCTGGAGTTTTGCTCACTTGGTTAGGACAATTGTAGCCATATGATTTCTAACAGAGGTAAAATGTAATGTGAACTTGCATGCTTCTCTTGCTGCCTGGTTACTGAATATGCAGAAAGTGATTATTCCATTTTCCGGAATATTCAGCTCAGGGTAATACATGAATGTACAACCAGTGTTCAACAATTGCCTTGAGGTGTTGATTTTATTATCATTAAATATTAGCTAAGAGCAAGCATCATCTTTCTCTTTCCTAGATTTGCTGGTGAGTGTTTGCTCAAGGTCAGTTGAAATCTCTCTTGTGTTTTCCAAGAAGGGAGTGCATATTCCCTCCTGAATGATTCCAGATATATGCTGGAGAATGAAAAGTCAGGGATGGTGTTGAGAATTAGAGATTAAAAAAGGAGGGATAAAAGAGGCATCTGGAAAGAGAGGCAGTGGTTGGAGCCAGGGAAGAAACAATGTCTAGCACTGGGTGTGGGGTGGGAAGAACAGCTTCCTGGGGGAAGAGGAAATACTAGGTGAAGTAGGGTGCTTTTTTTGTTTGTTTGTTTGCTTGCTTTTTAAAAAAAGCTAAGTATGTGTAATTTTGAGCCAAATTAGTAACTCTAGTTTGAGTGTCTCATTTCAGGTAAATAGTGGCAAAGAACTGAGAATTTAAGTGAGATTCTGACATTGATTTTTCTGGACATCTCTTTCACATTCTTGAACAAATCCTGCTTGAGCAGACCCCTCTGCAGGCATTAAGGATTTAAATATAATTATTGTTTGGATGAACATTCCAAAAATTCTGCTTTGAAGCTTTGTTATGCATCTCTTCATTCAAATCACTTAATGTTTCCAATCTTGTTTACTTTTTTACAGCTGTTAACACAATAGGGCAAAAGCTTCCAAGGAATGACTATTGATGTCTGGGGCAACCTAGATCCTAATTGCAGAACAATTGCTGTGATGTCATGTGCAGATTTTATGTGGTGTTCACAAACAGCTGGTTGCAAACAAATAGATTGCAAAAAATGCCTATAAAGGTTTTGTTCTACTTGTAAAGCTGCTGTCTGCACTGTCAAAAGCTTTTGGGATGTAGCTGTGTGTATATACTCCCGTTTCCAGTGAATTCTCATAGCATGAAATCAGCTTTGTGGAAAAAAAAGTGCTTTTGCCCATGCAATTTTTATCATTCATACACTAAAAACAAGCACAGCTCTAAAATTGTACTTTTTGGGATGACAACAAAAGTGGCTCTCAACTGTGCCATTTGCATACCAAGATTGGGCATCACTGTAAATAAGTTATACCAGCAAAAGTGATTCTTGCCAGATTATTTATGTGTAGCAAAAAAGTTAGCCTAATATAAAACTTACCTATAGAAGAAAATCTCTCCAGTGAATATAATCATTCTAGTAACAATGGAAATGCACATTTAGTTAAAGACGGCATTTCTTACTGTGAAATGTCAAAGTATATTTCTGTTTTCTAATTGTGAAATTGCTAACTAGAGATAAAAACTAAATGTCATCAACATAAAGGTATGGTAATTTTAGACTTCTAAGGATATTTGTAGATATGTTTTCATTATAAAATAAATGTATGTAATTTTATTATTCTTAAAAATAATCAGCAAAGGCTGATCAGCTAAAAATTCTACTTTTGTTTTCCAGAAACCAGCAAACATTCTGGTAATGGGTGAAGGTCCTGAAAGAGGAAGAGTCAAAATAGGTAAACATTTTGAGAAAATTTAATTGTGCAGCTCAGGGATTACTATTAAAAAAAAAAAAGCATCCTCAGTGTAAGATAGAAACAGATCTTCATTATTCTTTGAGTATATGTATCTACAACCTCTAGTTCAATTTTGAGCCTCATTCACTGAGTTTACAGACTTAAGAAATTCCAAATATATTATTAGACATTTCTAAACTTGCCGAGGTTATTTGATGATACGTAAAAGCATCTCTATGAAACAAAAAAGTAATAAGTGCAGAGAACAGTGGCAATGGCCAGGGTTCTTTTGACTTCTGCTATGATTAGTTAGCATAAATTAGCATTGTTACTTATAAATTATGTGGTTTTGGTTTTTTGTTTATTTTTATATAAATAACATTACTGCACATGTTTGTAGAGATCCAAAGGTTTGCAACGCAAAAGTTATTTGGTGTCAAGATGAATAACACATGTAGCTGTGATGGTCTTTATCCAAAATCAAATTACCTTCTCAGTTTTAGTGATGTGGATATTACCTTTTTTTAAATAAAGCATGTGGCAGTACTCAAGTTTATATAAAAGAAAAGTTTTAGATTTGAGTTGGGTTTAAAATGTGTGGGTTTGACGGTACACCAGATTTTGTGCTTTCCCATCTAGCATTTCTTACTGTTACTTACAAGGCTCATTCTAAAGAGAATTTTTGAGTTCTGTAGAATGAATGCTTTGTTTTAAAATACACCTCCGTAACAGTGCACGCTGACTCACTCTGGAGCTCATTCCTCCAAATCAAGTAGGAGGCATGCCGTGAAAAGTAGTGCAAAACAATCTACACTGCAGTCATTTTGGTTTTGCAATTTGGATAAATATATATTAGTCACAAGGACTCACAGTTTTGTAAGCATTTATAAAAATAAAGGAGAAAATGTACATTAAAGACCTGCTACTGTTGACTTCAGTTAACCAAGTTTCTGTCACAGTTTTAAAAAATGAACAGGCATCTGTGTTATGGAAAGTTTTACAATACCATGATGAAAACACCTCAGATGTTATCCTTCATAGTCTTAGGAATGAAGTAAATGGCATTTAACCTTAGATAAATTTGGTCCAGTATTGTTATAAGTAGATTTTGTTTTGTTAGAAACTTTGATTTGTATTTTTTAATATTTTTGAGCTATTGTTGTAATTGTTTTTTGACAATACTGTTAAATTCTGATTTATTTGTATTAAAATTTAAATACTCTTCTCATTTTTTCTCCTCATTCCCCAGCTGATATGGGTTTTGCAAGATTGTTTAACTCGCCTTTGAAGCCATTGGCGGACTTGGATCCGGTTGTGGTGACGTTCTGGTACAGAGCTCCAGAGCTGTTACTTGGGGCCAGACATTACACAAAGGCCATTGGTAAGTTGTCCTGTAAGAAAGATGTTTGCCTGCAAGTTCTGTAAGGACAGTAGCCTTGCAATAGATAGGATGATCAGCTGACCAGCTAGTTTTTGGGTTTTGTCCCTGAAGTAGTAGCAGATGATCCCATCCATAGAAGATTAATCAAGATTAAAACTTTTTGAGGACCGTGCTTTTATTTTTCAGTATAACCTAGACATTTTAAATATGTTGTTTGTTTTGTTTTTAAAACAGAAATAACCTTTGAATTGGTTTATATGTTTTCTTAATATGGGCTTAGAAATCTTGTAATATTGTAAACCTGCAAAAGGGAAATAGCTATGGCAGTCTTGTAGGGTGTTGTATGTCCAGATGCTTCTATGAATTGTGTGGCTTGATAAGCAGAAGGCTGGTCTCTTGTGCTGTGCATAATCTGCAGATTGTTTACTCCTGATGACTTATGAAGCTCCATGTTCAGGAAATGCTGGTAGCCAGGCTCTTTGCCCCCTAGTAAGTTCCAGAAGCGCAATCAGTCTCGGTGCCCAGCTGTTTGGAGAATTAAAGCACTGAGGTGCATGGGAGGTATCCTGGCTGTGTGGTTGGGTTATGTATTGAACTGCAAAGGAAACAGTGACCCTCTGTTAACAGTGTTAAATCATTCCTATAAATACAGAGGTGGCTTTCTTGGCGGGCATTTTTCTGTTACAGGAGTCTTTGGGGATGCTCTGTGAGCCTTTTTTCAGAGAGTTACAAAATACTGTGTCATACTGGCATCTCGTGTGTTCTCTTGTGTGGACTAACACTTTTAAGGCTCACAGTGTGGGGTTTTTTTTTTCAAGTAACTCCTGTTTATTCAACTGGCATATACAGGAAAAGGTTTGGAGAATGAATGAACTGACACCTGACTTTTTGATGTAGACTTGGACTTTCCATTTCTTTACTGCTTTCCACTTCCATTTGGAACCCTCCAGTGCAGGAATTTATTTTGTGTACTCTAGGAGAACTGCAGCAAAAGCTGAACTATCAGAAGTGAGGAAAATCTGATCCATTTCAAAACCAAAAACCTGGTCCAAAGAAAAATACTAACTACAGACAGATTCAGTCAGGTCAAAAGTGACCTTAGGAGGTTTCTTATTCGTCCTCCTGTTCAAAGCAGTGCCCACTATGAATTCTGCCTGGTCTGTTGAGGGATTTGTCCAGCTACATCTTGAAAACCTCTAAGAACAAAGATTTCACATCCTTTCTGGTTAACCTGTTCCACTGCAAAATCATCCTTGTCGTGAAGAATTTTTTTTTTATGCCTAGTTACAATTTCTTGGTTTGGTTTATGCCGATAATCTCTCACTCTCCTGTTGTATGCCATTGTAAGAGCCTGGCTTCGTCATCATGGTCACCCCTGTGTAGGTACTGTGGAGCTGCTCATAGATTCCTCTTCAGTCTGAACAAGCCCACGTTGCTCAGTATCCTCTCCTGGAGCAGGTTCTGCAGCCTCTGACCACGCTGGTTACCTCTGCTTCTTGCCTTTTATTACTCCACTGTTTCATGGTTGTTACAGCCAAGGCTGCCATTGACTATCATGTCCCCAACCGTCCTTCCTTCTTCCTCAGTAGCAGATCTGAGGGATGACACATACAGTTTACCCCCAAGTCCTCTAGAAATCTTTTCAGCATCCCTGAAGTGACCCTGTGTTCTGTTTGTTCTCTGTGATGCCCCGTGGTCTGTTCACCTCCTCCCACAGCTCCTTTTGCTGGTATCCCAGTGCCCCAGCCAGAGTGTATATCCCAGTGTGAGGCCAGTGTCACCCTGCATACTGACTCCTGCATGGCAGCACCCTCCCTCTGGAGCTCTGCCTCAGCTGAGACAGAGGCATCCCAGGGTATCTGCTCCAGTGGGAGCTGGGGATGGAGCCTTGCAATGCCTCTGTCTCCTGCATAGTTCTTGCACAGTCCCATGGTGGCAGAAGCAGACTTTTAGGGCCTGCTTTGCATCTGCCACCATGCAGACTGGTCTGCTAACTGCTAAGGCTGTGTTTGCAGAAATGTCTTAAAGAAAATACCAACAGGATTGCCTCAAACACCTGTAAATTAGATGCTTAAATTGTCCTGTGACCATAGTGGAAAACACTGCTGTGAATGGACGAGATTACTGAGTGACCTGCGTGTGTGGTACGGGGAAGTTACCTCAACTGACAGCTACGTGGTTTTGATAGATAGCATATCATTTAGAGATTTGGGTGAGTGATATGTGCCATTATCTCAGGGTATCTCTTTGAAGGATGAATTAGTATAATGCTGTTTGTTTAATTATGTCATAAATAACTTGGTTCTTGCCCTGAGGGATCTCTGGTCTATACTAAAACACAGGCAAGAAATTCCTATGAAACTTTAGAGGACAATGGTACTTTGGAGAGATCTGTTTTTGCTAGTAGTTTATTATTTCTGAGGCTTTTACTTCTTTTATCACACCAGTGAGTCACCCAGGAGGGGTGTGAATGGTTACATAGTACTTGGCATGCGGTGTGAGTGCTGAGGGGCACTCAAAACAGTTTGGGCAGCAAAATAAAAAATATGGAAATGAAAACAAGGAAAATTACAAGTTGAGATTTGTAGGCTGACTGAAGGATTAGAGGAGCATGTGATTGAAGAGAAGGGAAAAGAAAAAAAGGTACGTGGAGCTGATCTATGTGCAGCTTTAAGGCAAAGGGAAGAAGTGAGTAACAAAATGACAGCAGTGATGTTCATGCAGTTCATTGAGTCCAGACTTGTGTTTTGCTTCTAGCACTATGTGCACTTAAAAAAAGGGCCATTTTCATGAGCTAAGCGTGCTAGTGAGAGTTTAATTCGAATGCTAATGTTTTTGGCAAAGGATGCAGCTCTTAAAACTTTCTCTTAAATCTCTGCGCAAGAAATACAATTTTAAGCTCTCTTAATATTACATAATTCTTGGAAAGTCTAATGTATTGCTTTTAGTAATAACTCAAAAATTAAATAAGATTCTCATTTAATTGCTCTTGAGTTGAAAACAATCATTTAGAAGAAAGGTGATTAGATATAGCAAATAATGAAAAAAAAGACAAGTTATTTAGTATAGCTACTTGTTTTCCATAGCTATTTTCCCATGTCTTTTGGATAATATACAACTTTTATTGATTAGTAAATACAAATAAGGCTAAAAGCAGAGTTTTCTCTTTCATTTTTGTCAAAGTGAGAAATATTTTTGTTTGAATTTACTGGGAAATCATTGTCATCAGTTCTCTTCTGCAACGTCTTGAACATTGTCCATCGGTTGCTACATGATTCAGATGTTTGCTTAGGTTTTTACTGCCTTTGTCTTGATTTTACTTTATTTTAAATGTATTTTTTGTATTCTACATGTAATACTCTCTTCCTTATCTTTGTTTCATGTGTGACTTAATTATTAGCAGTGTGTTCAAAATATCCTGGACACTGTCTACTATAGTGTCTAATTTGGTTTTATTCTTGTAATAAAGCCTTTAGGTGTGCTTGCTTGCATGTAAATAATTCTCATACAAGATCATACAAGATCAAAGACTGAAATTAGAATTTGACTTTTGATTTGTTCAGGATTTTTGTCTTTGATTTCTGGACCTGATCTTAGTTACATTTTGTGGGTTTAACTTTGAGGGAAAATTGGAGTAAATACAGTCTATTTAGAAAGTGCTATATATTACACAAAACCACACATAACCTGATCTTAGTTACATTTTGTGGGTTTAACTTTGAGGGAAAATTGGAGTAAATACAGTCTATTTAGAAAGTGCTATATATTACACAAAACCACACATAACCTGATCTTAGTTACATTTTGTGGGTTTAACTTTGAGGGAAAATTGGAGTAAATACAGTCTATTTAGAAAGTGCTATATATTACACAAAACCACACATAAACATATTTCATTATTTTAGGGGTGATTTTTCAGTGACATTTTTCCTTTATTTAGTTTGTCTCTTCATACTAATTAAATATTCTACTTTTAATTTATTTCCTTACAGAACAGGTAATTGTTCATCGTATATATAACATCCATGTTTTATGGAGATACAGGAATCAGGAAAATACTATTGCTGAAAAACAGAAATAGCTTTTGCTTTCTGCATGTTGGAAGGATGGTAAAAAGCCCATGTTAGGGTTTCATGGAGAGTAATATTTTGTTTCCTGAATTGTGAATGTTTATAATGTAAGCCCTGCTTGTTAATAAAGTTCCACATATAATATCTGCTACCATAGTTACAAGTGACTGACTTACCAGATGAATGCAAGTTGGGAAAATGGTGGTGTAGAAGCCAAAGTTCACTCTCTATTCCATTACCACAATTTAATCTGTACTAAATTCTCTATAGCCTGTGAAGGTTTTCTGGATTTTCAGCATCATAATTCATAAATAGAATGTTTCTCTGTGTTCATTCTAGTACTTCAGCAAAGATGTAAAACCTGCAAATAAAAGTAACTTGAACAAGCTTCAGGTGAAACCAAGTAACAGCAAAAATGTAACTTGCTTGCCATCATGGAAACTTAATTAAAATTACTGAACAACTAGAAAGTCAAGCACAACGGAAAATGCCTTTATGCTCAAAATACTAAAGAAACAAGGTTGAAGTAAGTGGCAAGGTACAGTGCTCCTTTCATGTATGGGCAAAGACTTCTGCACTTTAATTTTAAGGAAACTAAAGGAAATGACTGTGGTAAAATGAAGGAAAAGTTAAGCTGACTTTGAGCTTGAAAGGAGACATTAATCAGTTTTTTCTTTTTTCACTCTGGGAACATCAGATTAGAAAAGAATGTTTTAACAGGTAAAGCAAGTAGTAAGAACTCTTTCATCACAGATTTTTAAGAAAGCATGTGGCAGTCTCCAATATTATTCATTCTGGGGCATCTTGTAGCATATCAAGGTAATAACATAATTATGACTTGTTTTTATTAAGCTGCAGCTTGTATAGTTATCAGTGCTATCAAACAAGCATGTTATCTTACCTCTCCTTACCACTTGCCTTAATTAAAGCAATATCATATTTGATAAATGGCATCAGATGACTTACAGTATTTTAGATGGTTTGGATTTTGTTGACAAAAAGTGATCATTCAACCACCCAGTAAGCAAGGCTAAAACACTGTCCTGAACCAAAAAAGGACGGGCTTGTTTATTGTGAAAAAATCAATCTGGAAACCTGAGAAATCTCTACTTCTTAGTTACTTTTTTGCACTTGTCTAAATTGTAAGTCAGCAGAAATGTCAGAAATGGCTGTGTGGTAACTGCATTTACCAGCCCAAACGAGACTTAGGTATAGAGAAACTGTAATTCAAAGCCTGAGTAGTGAACTGTCACCTCATTCTATTTCCAGACCACCATGCAATTATGGAAGGGGGAAATGTGTGAAAGGTATAAGCAGATATCAAAATGCCTTTGAAAGCAAATGTCACGGGAAAATATTTTGTGTATCGGAGGGAATGAATTTATAATGAATGCTGGGATCTGTCAGAGTATCAGCAACTCCATTTGACCTCATGCAGGAAAAAAAGAGAGGGAAATATCTAGGGTGTATTATGTAGGATTTAGGATGGAAATATGTGCATGTGTTCCACATTGCCTGTGCAGTGAGTCCCACACATTCCGAGTGCATCAGATGTCCTTACTGTGCGCGCACAGATTGTTGGCATGCTGGCCAGGCTGTGGGGCCTCTGGAAATCTTGGACTGATGCCTGAAGCTCTTTTGATCTCATGTTCTGGGAGGGTTGGGAGGAAAAAAAATAAGACCTATCTGGAAAATCTGGTAAACCAGAAATTACAGGTGGGACCAACCAGAAGATTGAAAACTCTTCAGGAAAAATGTACAGGGGAGGTTCCCACCTGTCATCTGTGGAGACACAGGAGCAAGGGGACTGCTTTTAAACATCCATGAGAAATAATTAAGAAAAACGGGTCCATAGTCAGTCAGCATTTGACTGCTGCACAGGAATTCTTGTTTGTGAGAGGTTGTGATTTGAGGAAGGGGCTGTGGAAAAACTGGAAAAATAAATTAAATTAGAGAGGTTTGGAAAATACTCATTTATGTGTGCTGAAAAGAAAAACTCAGGCTACACCAAGAAGGGAGCCTTGTTCATGCCCTGGGAAATGTTATACAACATGAGGAGTAATTGGATTCAGATGATATTTTGTTGTAGGCTTGTTTTGGCATGTGGTAAACTTTCTTAATTTTGATTATCAAAGTTGTTCGAATGCTTTTTCTGAGAGGCAAAATATTTTAATACTAAGGATTAATTGTTGCTCTCTTATCTAGTTATTGCAGGTACGGGATGATTTACTGCTGATTTCTCCTCTTGCTCTCTAAAACAGGAAAATATGTCTAGAATACTATATTAGCTTCTTCTTTTATTAAAAAATAAAAAGCATTTTCTACACTACTACAATAATCTAAGAAATGTAAAGTTACATAAAGGATTATTAGATCACCTAATTAGAACATTTTAAAGGTATATTAGTAAGTATTTTGGGAAGCTGGGGATGCTGACACCAACTCAAGGAGTATCGTTTGCAGTATTGTTGCAAACTTAAATGCATTAGTTGTTTGGGATCTAGTTTGTACCTTCTTCTAACTCCTCTATTATTCTTACTTCTCAAATATGTTATATCTGGAAATTAGCTAGTAAAGCTGGTGGCCATTGTCAACTCTGAAGAGTCTGAGAGGTGTGTAGTAGTTTAATAGTCAGAAGAATGAGAACAGTGCTGTGGATCTGACTTGTCTCTGCTGGTGTAAAACCAGTGGAGGTACTCTAATGTGGGCCAGACTAAGTTTCATTTCTTAGGACAGTAAGCTGGGTCTCAAAAGACTTGGCTTTAAATACCGATTCAGTCCCAAGTGTTGTATGTAGTTGGCCACATTTCATTTATTCCATCCCAACTGCTGTTTCATTATCTGTAAAATGGGGACACTACTTAATGGTATTGTCCTGGAGATAAAGTCAGTTAAGGATAATAGGGAGCTCCAGTACAAGTATGCTGTAAATTGTTTTTGTTACCTCAATGAATGGATTATGTCTGAGGACCTGCGATGTCACTTAGCATCTGCAATTAACTTGAGAAAGATACACATTCTGAGCATCAAAAACAAAAAAAAGGAAAAGGAAAACAAAACCACTAAATCTTCAGTCCCAACTACAATCTGCTAATTGTCCTGATTTGGATTGCTTGGTAAATTAACTTGTAAACTTCCATATGTGGTCACCCAATACTTTTTGTATTCTCATGACTCTCTCCCCTGGCAACACTTATGAAGGGAAGTACTGGATGGTTTTGCCATTTTGTTTAGTATTTTGGCAGATTTGCTGCTGCATTGACTTAACGGTACAAGGCTTAATTTAGAGCAGGAAAAACAATATAAAAATACTCACAAGGCAGAATAGCAATATAGCTATAGCAATAGCTCTGTGATAAAAACCCACTTTTGAGCAAGAGGTGCCTTCAAAAATCTGTCTACACTTAGTCCTATGTATATCAAGAGTCATCAATGATTTGTGGGCCAAAAATCCTCCATACTGGTCATAGTTTTAGTTCCATGTCTTTTTTCCTTCTAATTGTTTTTCCCTCCAAGTATCAGCTTTGTGTTCTTCCAAACTGTTAATAACCATGGGGCCTCATATGGGCAAGCTTTTTCTTCCCTACTATGTCACAGACTTCACCCTTTACCAGACAGATGAGCTTTGCAGCAGCAGCATTGATTCTCTAATCTTCCTGAGCAACCTATGCCATGAACTCAGTTTAAAAAAAGATTTAGATTTTTTAAAAGAAAGATTACTTAGGGAAGACAAGAGTTTTCCTTGTGAAAGCTGGTTCCATTAACATTTTGCCCTCACTATACTATGTGGTAATAAAGGCTTTTAATGTGCTCTTTTTGCTACCAAATCTGAAAAGTTGGCTCATAAAAGTTAATTTTGGCTGAAAACCAAGTGCCTACTATCCTAACAAGATGCATACTTCTGGTGCAGAGGAGTTGTTTTAGCTGATCCATCAGTTTGATCTTCAGGCATAATTACTTCAGCAATATCAACTGAAACTTTCAACATTACAGCAATGATTGAGTAGAATGACTGGTTTTCAGGACAGATGTGATTGCTTCACAAGTTGACTTCTTGTCAATAACTGTGACTGACAGCAGAATTACTCTTCATGCTAGTTTATTTCATGTATTATCCAATGGAGTTGCTTATAATTACATTGGAGTTATTGTCAGTGCCTTCCTAGAAATAACTGTAGGACTGAAAAGTGTAGTAACAGAAATGTTAAGATATTGTAAAATAAAACACTCTGGAAGGCCAGAGAAGCTTCTCCAGTGGTACTGTCTGGGAGGCAAGGTTTCTTCACGTGCATTCCTGTCCATTGACTGAAATAAAGTAGGCAGCAAAAGCTTTAATAACTTCTAGAAAAGACTGTCATGGCTTGTGAATTGGAGCAGTCCAAGAAAGTATTCTTCACAGATGTTCCTTGTTATAACTCCATCTACCAGATAGCAGGACTTTTGCTCACCTTATGTTAGCTCTGAAGGTGTTGACATATTGGACATATTAAAAAGTTGTAATAGTTAAAGACACAGGCCAAGTGAGAGCACACAACAGATAACAAACTCACTGTTCCTCTTTAGTTAGCATGGAGTTAACCTGCAAAGAGCTCCGCTGTGTACAAAAAAGCTGGCTTATTAACATATTTTGTGTTTCATTAGAAAAAAAAGTGTATTTCCCTTTCAAAGAATATGCGCTGCTTTATTATTTGCTATTGTCAGTAATTTTTTTCATCTGATTTTATGAAATGCAGAGCTGTGCTTATTTCCTGAAAAGCTTTGTAAATACTGTTTTACCAAACAGTGTCTAATCTTGCCTGTTCTTAATTCTGTCATCATCATAGGAGGAAACAGTAACAATTTCTGTATCAGACCTGCCTGTGCAGTATAAGAGACTCGTGACCTTTGCAATAAGTTTTCATACTTCCTTTACTTGCTGCACTTGTTTGATATTTGGTAGAGGGAAGTAGCCCTGAAGCTACAAAGCTGCCTTTTGTCACCTATTACATTCCTCAGGCTTTTGAAGAGTTGTCACTGAAAGGCCAATTTTCTTTTTACCCTTGTTTCCATGAAAAGCTTGACAGCTTGCCAGGGTGCATCCTGGACCCTCAGAAGTGTAAGCATGACTGTTGCTGAAACAAAAGTAGCAGTATGTTCTTTGTTAAATCTTGGAGGTACTGGGGTTGTCATAATGTTCCTCTGCCATCTCCAACGATCTAAAGACTTGAGATTAGGGAAGAAGCAAGGCTGTAACACATTTCCATGCCAGAACGAAGCATTTGTCCCACTGACCTCACTCCTTGCCCTGAAATGACACCACCTGAGGCTGGAGCAACCCCAGGTTCTGGAATAACTGAGAGAAGAGGAGGAAGAAGGTGGAACTGTCACTCTATTCTACATTCGTGCAACCATCACTCCATGCTCCCAAGGGAGTTAGGTGCTCTTCTGCTAGCTAATGTAGTAGATAATCTGTAGTTTGTACAGCAGTAGTCTTGGAGACACAAGTGAGAAGTTAAAGGATTGCTGATGAAAATGTGGTGTATATAGGATTTGGGGGTGATGGAGGGAGAGAGGAGTATTTGAAAAGACAGTCACTGAAAATCCTTGCAAAAGCAATATAATGTTTGTGACAGTTTAGTTCTCAAGGTACTGATGCTAGCTAAAGCTGAATTCTTGCGCTCTGTGGTACAGTTGGTAAGATTTCAGCCTTGATGATTCCTGTCTTCAGGAATCTGCACATATTAAATACAAGGTTTCATATAGAACCATAAACCTGGAATTTCCAAATTCTTGGATGTGAAGTTCTGTAAACTAAGGATTAAGTTCTTTAACAGGATTTCGCTGTTTGAAATCATATTTTTGCTGCATGAAAGGACTACTTAGGGCCTCTGGATTTGTTGCCACTCCCTGTATTAAATCTATTGTACCTGTGTTGTCAAGCTTAGCACAGTAATTTAAGTCTAATGTTGCAAGCTAGATAATATATCTAATGCACAGCAGAAGCCTGAAATCATATAATCCAGGATCTTCATTTAATGTTATACTGAGGAGTAGAAATTTAAGTGGGAAAATAAAATATTTTGACAACCTATAATACCTCTGTTAAGAGAGAATGATGAAAGCCTGGTCCATTAAAGCACTGCAGAAAATGACGATTTAAGTGAACTCAGAATTTCAGTCAAGATGCTTTAAAATTTTTAGGGTTGTATTAATTGAAATTAATTAAATTGTTAGTACAAACATGAGAAGAAGGCTGCTTAGTTTAAAAGGCTAGGATGAAGGCATACAGGTAAAAAGAAAAGTGAGAATAATGGATTTCACTATTAATTCAAGTTAGTATGGTTTTGCAGTTAAATGTTTTGAATTATCTTGACATTACATCATGGCACAGAAGATGATACACTTTTGAAATAAAACATTGTTCTAGATACGTGGTTGACGGGCTTTGAACATCCCTCAGATTAATGGGAGGTCTGCAGCACAGTCATCTTTCTGGATTTACAGTGCAAGTTATTCTTCAGTCAAGGTCTGTTGAGATGCTGTTTGTTAAAAATTAGTCAACATTGCCTAACATCAAAGAGTGATAGCAAATTTCTGACCCTTAACCCACTGACACCATTTTTTGCTTCCCCTTGAAAAGCCTGTCACATGTAAATGTTTGACCCCATTTTCAGTTCTCCATAGAAGGTGTCAAATTTGAAAGGCTAGTAACCACTTCCTCAACCTTCTGTGTTGCTGACTAAAGTTTAAATTCAGCACATAAAAATTGGGACCTTAATGTATGAATAGGAAGGTCTTTCCTTTGTGTGTATGTGAGATAACAGAACATATGTAACAGGCATGTTCTGTTCACCTTACCAGACCGAAGAAATCCCTCTTTAAGCATATATTATTTTCTTAAATCTAATTTCTAATGCTAAAGTCAGTGTAAAAATTAATAAACTCTTTTTCTACAGTATCTCTGTGCTCCTAGATTCTTGTGTATAAAGATTCTAAGTAAGTCTAGAATGTGATGTTGTGCTCAGCATGAGATGGAATTTTTTTTATAGAGGTTATAGTTTTCATTACACCAATTGATGGCTATTTGAAAAAATTAGACACATTTGCCTGTACAGCCCCTTTTCAGGTTTCCAGTCTGTTGGTATGTTTGATGTCCTTACCTTGATTTGAAAGTTTTGGAGGATCTTAAGTAAACGCTGTAGCTCTTACAGGTGGCCTGAAAAGCCCTGTTTGGGCTAAGGCCTTGCTAACTAGCTCTTGGATACCCTGGTTGTTGCATTAGCCCTTGGCAGGAGCAGGGAAGCTGTATTTGGCTGTCTGTCCTTCTGCTCTTCACTGCCTTTACCAGCATTCACATGTGTCCAAGAGTCTAGACTTCGTGTTCGAAACAACAACAGGAAAAAAGCAGTTTGGTTGAGTACTGATGCTATTATGCTAAACCTCACTAATGAATTCCTCACATTGATTGCACCTAAACAGTTGTTTTCCAAATCTTTACTTACTTTCTGTAACAGAATTTTATTAAAGAATTCTATGAGACTAAGAGATTATTTATTTCTTTTCTTGGATATAGTTAAGAATTATGATGTATTTAGTCTTGGATGCTGTCCTGTGTTCAGTGAAAAGTTTTGGTTAATATGCATGGGAAAAGATGTTTCCTTTTAATGGTCAAGGCTATTGCTTAATAAATTGTCTTATTGTCTTAAGTGGTCATACTATTCTTAAAGAATGTTTCCAAGATACTGGAACAAATACAGAAATGAGATTATTGTGCCATAGAAATGAAAGAATGCACGAGCATTTGTCTGCTTAATCAGCCCTATCATTGAAACAGCATCCCTTTGGTCTTGCTTCTTGGCTACAGTGCTAAAGTAGAGCAGGACATGTAGGATTTTCTCAGCTGACCTATAAAGCTATTTGAGTCCCAGGTTTTAAAACTGGGACATAGACAGCCATACAAATATTTTAATAATCTGTGCACACAGGCATTTGTATGGGAAGTCTGTTTACCAATCACAAATGTCCATCCATAAAAGGCTATTTTTTTTACTTTTCATAAAATGATGTAGTATTGAGAAGTATTGCCATAGCGGAAGGATATTTCACCGGAGAACAGATTTGAATGGAACCTGACGAATTTGTTTCGTTAGGAGTCACTCCCAGCCCTCTTTCCAGAGCAAAATTGGTTTGCACTTGGGTCCAGTGTAAACTTGGGGAAAGTGAGGAATCTGTAAGTCTTGGGGGCAGAGGAGAACTCCAACAACACAGCCCAACAAACAGTAAAAACCTTTTACCATGGATCAGCCCTGAAGCCTAATGACAGTAGAAGGGACTGTAGGAAACAACCATCTTTACAGGAATCGTTGTGTTACTCTGGTAAACTTATTAGGATCCTCCCAAGATATCAGATGGGAAAACATGTAGTATACAGTGCAACTCTATAGGACCTTTGTGTCCCAGTTTTCAATGGGTCTGGGACATAACAAATGGATACCTTCAGTAGTTTTAGCTTTGGCTCAGGGGCAGTGAGGCCACTCACCCTTCTGATCATTAGTAGAGGGGAGAGGAGAGAACTAATTGTTGGATAATTTTTGCCACTTATTTTGGTGCTTGCTGTTAAAAAAAAGTTTTATTTATAATGATTTTTTTATGCAACATTACAAGAAGCTGCTTTTGTGCCAGAGGCAGATGATGTGCATTAGACTAATAATACACTGTACTTGAAAAATACTACTTATGTGTTTCAAGCTCTGCTTTGTCAGTGCCCACTTCTGAGGGGTAGTACATGTTAGTTGGAATATATTTGGAATAGATGTAATAAGGATCACAAATGGAAAACCTTAAATAGCACTAGACAAGGACCTTTTTTTCATAGTTAGACCTAAAATTTGTATTTGGCTGACTACTCTGAACAGTGTAGGAGATAAATACCTACTAAGACTACTTGTATTTATGAAGCATTTAAACTTAACATAATTTAATGAGACATTCCTGCTAGAAAAAACACCACATGTGGAACATTATTTTTTGCAAATTATGAATGTTTTTTACCAGAAACAAACAAAGGGACTAGCTAATCTTGGCAGAAAATCATTAACTGTCAATGGTATCAGTATATGCCAAGGATGTGTTTAAGATCAGGTTACATAAAAGGTTCATGAAGAAAAGACCCTGACCTGCTTGAGCTGCATGGCTGTAAGGCCTTTTCCATCTACTTAATCTTTTCTTACAGAGATTAAAGCTTCAGGTTTTCTGTACCAAGTCTTTTGGGTTACTTTATATTAGTTCTTTGGAGATGAGGAATGTCTGGCAAGAAACATAAAGGGTTGAACCTCAGCATATGAACTACTAGAAAATATAACAGCTGATCAGAGTTGAAGTAGTCTCATGCTTGATTTGCCCAATAATGCCATCCCACAGAAATCCCAGCTTGGGAATTTCCAGTGTTTATACAGATGTAACATCCAGCTGGTAAAATGTCTGTCTTTCTGAATTCTCAAAGGCTTTGAAGTACGCTCTCTGTGCACTGTATAGTGGCTCTGCTCTCACACAGTGCAGGTGATGAAGGAAAAACAGTTTTGAAGTTTGCTGTGTCACATCAGGGAGACTTTCCAGTTCAGCTTTGCTGTCAGGGAGAATACTAGATTTTACCTTTTTTTTTTCTGCATTAAAAGGAAAAGGTCACTCTGGATAGAGCAGTAATGAATGGAATAAGTGGCCCATCCTCTCCCTCACAATATGATGGACAGTGAGAACTGCAGAAAGCCGCGAAAACTAAGAGAGCTGCAATTCTTTTGGCCTCTAGATAAGCCATCTCCAATAGGATTTGCTATCTGTTATGAAAATGAGTGAATAGATACTGTTAAATGAAGATTCTGTTCTTCAATTAATAAGTAATTTCCATTCTGGAGTAGATAATTTATGCCTACTACCCAGGCAGCAATTGTGATTAATATGCTGCATTAGTTGCTTGAGCAGATAAAATCTCAGCAGCTAAAGATCTTGCTTTCATGCAGATAAGGCTAATGGGAAAATCAAAGGAAGATAAAACCTTGAGAATGTGATGTAATGCACAGAGCAAGTTATACCTTGTCAAAACTGTAAAGTCTGAATGAAATGTTATCAGATTTTCCTGTAAGGGAGGTTGGAAGAAAGGGTTATATCTTGGAACATCTCAAGCTCCACACCTGTAACATGATGGAAATGGAACTGACCAGTTTTGGCAAATAGACTGTGATGGCTTGTTTCTTTATTTCCTACATAAGGAGAGCAGTGCTTTTTCTTAAGGACGCCCTGTGTTTCATAGGGTAACATTGGCCAAACACCACCACTGACAGCAAGTGGGGTTTGGAGTTTCACATTAATTGCAACCACCAAGAGACTTTTCTTGGTGTTTTCTTTAGTCTGAATCTAATAAACTAAACTCTGGTTAAATAATTTTGTATCTCTTTGACTTATGCAATGAAGTTGAATTGCCTTTTATATTTATTCTGTTAAATTAGAAAAAAATTAAAAAGGTTTCCTAGGGTCATCTAATTTAACTTCAATTACTACACAAATCTCCACACTCTTGTATTCAGCAGACTATGCTTATTTGTCTGATCTCAACATCTTTTTCCAAACTTATATCCCAGTATCCCAGACACATATTTGTCAGTGTAGCAAATCCTTAAATCCTTTAATTTTTTTTTTCTTGGCTGGTAACAACCTTCTTCTCACTGGCAAATTCACACTCTCATTTTAAGATGCATAATTAAGCATTTGGGTTGTACAGAACACTAAGATGGGTGGTAATAAGCAGTAGCTAGAACGAATACATGTCATCTGAAAACTATTCTCTTGTAAATTGTTTTTGTCCACAATAGTTTTAATCTAAAAAAGCATATTAATGAGAATTTTATGAAATAGAAGTTGTTCTTTTTTTCTTTCAGTATATAGAACCATTAAGGTAGACAAGATTTCTAAGATCATCAAGTCCAACTGCCAGATATCATGTTGTTGTTTTCTTTATGTACATGAGATGTAGATGAGACAGTTAAAGTGTTGTTGCTGTGGGAGTCAGTTGTCAACTAGGATTTTAATTTTTTCAATGTTTGGTAATCACTCTTCTGCATTGATTAAAATTAGGATCCTTTTTTCCTTATTTTAACTAGCTTGCACCATTTGGTTAAACATGAGCCATTAGTCTTTTCCTTGTTAGTGTTTATTTGGTTATCAAATGCCTGTTTGGAATTGTTCTGAAATATGTGGAAGAAGTATTATTTCAGTGTATTTGTGGAGGATAATCTTTGTTCAATTGAATGCCCTTTAAGCTATGTTCTAAGCAAATATTGTGTAGTTTTCTGCCATAACTGTGAATATGTTAAGTGCTGGACTGCCACTGTATAAATTGGATTTTGAGACTCTAATTTTGGTTTAAAGAAAGCACATCTCCAGATTTTACCCTTTTTAATGTATTATATTAATGCATTGTTTTTAAATGCGAAGCATTTTATCTTACTGTGGTTATACAGGTTGAGAAATTGTGCAGAAACAAAAAACAGAGCAATTGAGTACAGTAAATTTTCATTAATTATCCTCCTTCTTTTGTAGATATTTGGGCAATCGGCTGCATATTTGCTGAACTGTTGACTTCAGAACCTATATTTCACTGTCGCCAGGAGGACATCAAAACAAGTAATCCTTTTCATCACGATCAGCTAGACCGCATTTTCAGTGTAATGGGATTCCCTGCAGGTAATTTATTTTCATTAAAGCAGCAGACATAACGCTGCTGAGTTGTTTGTTGTTGTTTTTTTTTTCTAAAGGAAATTACTAGTTGTTTGTATAGATAGGAAAAAACTGTCCGTTTGATGGATTTGGAAATGCTGACAATTAAAGAACAATAGCACTGGCCAACAAACAGGAAGTCAAACAACTCCTGTGGTTATTTCTTCCTGAGTATTACTTAACTTACACGTTCAGAATTGTAAATGCTTTTTCTTTTTTCCACACTACCAAAGATAAAGACTGGGAAGACATAAGGAAGATGCCAGAATATCCAACTCTTCAGAAAGATTTTAGAAGAACAACGTAAGTAGTGCTAATGTAATAACAGTTCATTGAGTGTGGTGGAGGCAGAAATCGGCTCTGACTTTTTGGGGAGGGGATTTTGAAGTATTTGGGTTCTCACACTGTGGCAGCTGTCCTGTTTGAATTAGCTGGTTTACTTGAATGGCGTTCTCTCCCTCAGCTGCTTGTTAAGAACATCATCTGAGTGGCCTCCTCATTTCTCTAGAAGAGGTTGTCATAAGTCTGATTTAATCTATGGCAGGCACAGACAAATGAGCTTGCTTAACCCATTTCTATTACACGTTCAAGATAACTTCATTCATTTTGTGTGAGAAAGAATAGGGAAGTACTGGTATTTTTGACAAGCGGATATGTGGAGACAGCAATGTATTGGACAGAAATTTCTATTGAAGGTAATATATTCAATAGGTTATGATGCAAAGCCTGTCTGGGAGGGGAGAATTTTCCACTTTTACTGTTTCCTGGTGCTTTGGCTAAATTAGTCAAGTGGTGATAATTGATCAGAACTGGAAAGGAGTCACATGGACTCCTTAAAGTAAGGTAGAGGACATGGATTTGAGAGTTTTGGATTCTGTTTCCAGCTCTGACATGGATCCATTACACTGGCTTTACATAAGATATCGAGTTTATCTGTGCATGAAGCTTCTTTCTTTTGAAAATGGCTTTAGATAACCTCTGGAGTTGTAAATTAAAGGAAAGGCACAGGTCATAAATATTTAGGGCATTTTTGAGTTTGGGAGCTGTAAGGACCGTATGGTTTTCTGCAGGCTGGGGAGACAGAATGGTAATCTTACTGCTCTGCCAAGTTCTAACTGGAAACAGCTTAATAGCGTAAATGTTGAGCTGTGATGAACTGCTGAACGCTTTCTGTGGCAGACTTGCTTTAGAAAAATTGAGTATAAACTTCAAATTGTGTGTCTCTGTCATACATTCTTATCAACAGCTTATCCATGTACTATAAAAGTTGCATGCTTCATGGAAATAATCTTTGCACAGTTGATTGCAATCCTAGTTGGGGAAAAGCACACTTTGTGTGCAAATGCTAGATAAATATCTGACATATCTTCTGATAACAGTTGTTTTTCCAGTTTACTTATTGAGGGGTGAGAAATGTTTCTGTGGTCACTTGATAGAGTTCCATGTTTTTAATGCACTATTATTTCAGACATGTCTTTCTTTAACTGTATTTTTCAGATATGCCAATAGTAGCCTCATAAAATACATGGAGAAACACAAAGTCAAGCCTGACAGCAAAGTTTTTCTTTTGGTAGGTGCAACTTGAAAATTGCTGTGATGACAGGAATGAAATTGCATTTCTAAGGGTAATATCTGTGTCTGTTCTCCTATCTCATTCTAATGAACACCAATGTTAAAGAAAGCTATTTATCACTAACTGGCCATTTTTGAAATGTGTTTTCTTCATACACATTTTGCTTAAACTGCTGGTATTAAAGATTGAGAGTCTTCTCTAATTAAGATCTGCAAGACACTTGGATACCCAGCCTTACCTTTAGGTCTGCTGTGCAAATAAGAGAGTGAGTATAATATGTGTCTTGATTCTGTGTGGCTTCAGAGAGCTAAAGAGCACCCAAAAGCTAAAGAGTTTTGTGAAGAAAGGGAAGAGGAAAGGTGAAATTAATTTCCTGTAGTAATTTGGTTTTCTTTTTCTTCCCTCTGACAGTAGTGCACCACTGTTTTGGCAATGATTCCAGACAAAATCCCTGAACATATATTTGCTGGTTGCCTAGTTGAGTCATCTGTTGTAGGCCAACACAGGGTTGCTCTAATACAGCATCATTTCTGGATGCCTCTGGGATGACTTAGTGCTGTCTAAATTTAGGAATGAAGTTCAAAGTGACTTTGCTAATGCTGTGTACAGGGAGCTCTGTAATGAGGCTCTTAGTGCAGCTTGAGTTTCAGTGGTCTGTTTTCAGTTAAAAATTCAGCATAGCAGTCATCTCTCTATGTCCTGGCAAAGATTTGCTCTTTGACTCATTAGTAGCTGCTGGATGATGACACAAATAGCTGTGGAAACAGAATAGGTTGATCGCAGGTGGGTGGAAGGGAAGAATTTCCATAAGAAGAGTGAGACTTGATGAAAAAAAATGAATTAAAATTTCTTAATCTCAGCTTACTGGGCAGACACTGGAATCACCTGGAGGGTAAGTCTAACTGAAAAGATGACAGTTGTGAGAGACATCATTAGTTAGCACATAAATTTCTGTGTTTTTCTCCTAAAAGTGAAAGCCCCCAGAAAACCTGCTTGCTGTCAGCTTATATTGCTAATTCATCAAGGCTGAACACTGAGTTGAGAGTCCTCTTGGATGCTTTTCCCAGGGGAAATATTAACCAGATCTCTAAAGAACACCGAAACTACCATACTTTGCTGTTCTTTCTGAACATCATGAAGAAGACTTAGTTCACTAAGGAAGGTAGTTTGTTAGATTTTTTTCACAATTCAAGGGGTGAATAAAGGTGGTTTAATGATTAGCCACAGAGACAGAGGCTGATCTCAAAGAGGTCAGTCTTCCAGAGCTCTGAATAAGAATGCCCAGGAGTATGGACTACCTTCCTGATACCTCATTGCTGTACTGAGGAGGTTCATGTATTGTGAAGCAGACTGCCTAAAACTCCTTGTTCATATCCAAGGTAGTTATTTTTATGAGGTAGCCTCCATCTTGCAGGGTGACCTCTGAAGACATCTGCTTTGTAACAGTCATTGACTGAGACTGTGCTAATAAGTGCAGGAAGTGTTGTTGCATGGGGAACAGATGGCATCAAGTAGATCAGTGCAGGATAGCAAGTGACTCTTGACAAAGAGAATGATATTATGCCATTCTGCTGATTGACATTGAGTGATAATGTCAATGCATGAAGGGCAGAATGTTTTCTGTTCAGGAAGAGGCATCTGTTCTTGGTGTCCTGGAAAAGTTACAAGCATAGTATTCATAGCTGTCATGTCAGGCCAGTGGAGCCTGACAGCGGGCGAGCTTGAGACCTGCTGGGAAGTACGAGATTTTGATGAAGTCTAGTCTCATTGGTTTCCTATGTTGTCTTAGCAGTTGCTGCCCTGAAAGCAAATTGTCTCCAGACATTTTTTTTTTATTCATTTTCCCAGAAGCTACAGATAACCAGACTTTCTCAAAGAAATTGGTTCACAGTATCATTACTGATAGGCAGGTTATCTCGCTGGGAGGGATGTTGTGTGTGGTATTACTTGGGATGGGCAAGCTGATTGTATCCTTGAGAGTGAAGCAGGAATGCTAAGGGAGCAACCAGATCATTAAAAGGGCCAAGATATCTTCAGGTCTTCTGCTGCAGTTCATTAGCCTTACCTATGAGAGACAATGAATACAGGTCATGTTTGGAGACAGTTTGTGATGATGGTGTTATATGGCAGAAAACTGGAGGAGCTTTCTCTCGAGTAGGGCTGCAGCATCCAGGTCTGAGGAAGGAGTCCAGGGGCCAGAGGCTGATGCCCTGTACTCTTCTGTCAATGATGACATCTGGTACCAAAGATCAGGAGTGGCCTTGTACAGAATATGCATGTTTATCCCTACAGTCACAGTAGAGGAACTGGGAAATTTTCATAACCTGTAGTGGTGCCAGAAGCTGCTCTAGCTGACAAAAAATTTTCATGTAGGGAAAGGTGATTTGAAGTAAAGATACTGAGTACCAAACTATTGTCTATATTGTATTGTATGAGGTTATTATGTAGAGAGCCAACATCACATTAGAAGTTCAGTTTGTTAAGATGCACAGAAAATGTAGGGTTAAGAGTTATCTCACCACACAAAAATACAGTAAATAAGTGCCCATTCCAACCTTCCAGGTGTGTGCAATGCAGGAATATCTTGAGGTGTATCTCTAGGCAAGCAGCAGAAATCCATTTAGGAGCTAGTTGCAAATGAACTGATAGGCAGAGAGACAGCCCAAATGGCTCTTTTGTTGTCAGTCTGTTGAGGTCTGTGGCCCATAAAGTATGTGAATAAGAAGAGTTGGGAAGGAAATGGCAAAAGTACAGAGAATTGAGACCTTATCTATCAAGTAGGGTAAACTTCAACTATTGAGAAAGATGATTCCCTGTATTTCCTTTCTTGAGGAGGGTGAGTGCTTTTACTGAGGATATTTACTGTAGCATATATATATATATAGAATTATATGCCAGGTTTTTAATTTATTGGAACAAAAAGCCCCAAATACCCGTGCCAAAATCACATTCTTTTGCTGAATATCCAGGCAGTTTTTGTTGGAGACCCGAAAGATAGAGTTTGAGCTGAGATATCATTTGCAGAAGGAATTTTATTTTCACTACTGCCCTGAATTAAGAGAATATTGTGTGAGAGCAGGATACTGTATAATGTAATTTCAGCACCCAAATTTCCTCCTATAAGTTTATCAGAATGTGTTAAATAAGTAACAATTTAAAATGGTGTGATATGCCTGTTTTATACTACTAATATATTGTAATCCTCTTTTATAGCCTGCTGCAGTAAAAAGCATTCTAGCTAATAAATTTGTGCTTGTTTTCCTCCTAGCAAGGAAGAAAGGTTACTAGGAAGGGTCTGCTCCTCCTCTTTCTCATTTTGGTACCAATTAGAGTGGGTTTGGGAGCTGCATGAGTAGCAGAGTGCTCTGATTCTGGAATGTTGCCACGGCAAGAAATGAAGATTTATTGTTTCTGTCCCTAAAGCGGAGATATGGAGAATCCTGGTCATGTTCAGTCCGTTCTGACACTTTTTTCCTTTTGTGTCAGCAGTGCAGAACAGTATAAAAGCTATACACATACCACAACAAAAAGCTGTTATTTAGAAATGATGCTTTATGAACCTGTAATAGCTGAATGTAGTGTTGCTTTAGTGCAGTGGTTCAGCCTGAGCAATTAATATTGCCTGATACCCTTAACTGTTTAATGCATGAGAAGTAATTCACAACCACAATACTTTGATGGATGTGCATTGTAGTTCTTGGGAACTTCACTGAACAAGCAATGCTAACTTAGGCTTGTCTGGATAAGCCAGAAATAATTTAGTAATCCACAATCCAAGACATACAAGTCATAGTTTGAAAAATGGTAGTTTGATAAGCTTTTTGTTATTTTTAATGTTATGCTTTGCAGCTTCAGAAGCTTCTTACTATGGACCCTACGAAGAGAATTACCTCAGAGCAGGCTTTGCAGGACCCTTACTTTCAAGAGGATCCTCTGCCTACATCAGAGTATGTATTCCCTCTTTTGTGCACATCTGGGGTGACTTCCTTCTGCTGCATGCTAGTCCCTGAAATGACATGACAGCTGAAAAATTCACAGATACCTGCCTGTGTCCACAAGAAGTAGCAGCTCAGGCATGCTCATTAGAAACTACAAGTGTAGTACAGAAGTGTGTCTATTGGTACTAGAACTGAGTGGTCATGAAAAATAACCCAGTACCGCACTAGTAGTGTTGTAATTTTGAACATGCTACCAAAGCCAGAGTGACAACATTACCACAGTGTTTAGAGAATCAATCTCTGCCCTCTTCTGTTCTGCGTTATACAGCCTCACAGAGCCCTGTTCTCCATTGCCTGGTTGATTGAGCCTCTCCCTAGGAGTGGGACAGGTCTCTGACCTACAGCCCATTCCCATGCCCTCTTTCACAGGGTAACAGTATGAGAAAAGTGAAGAGATAAATGGCTGCCGAAAATCCCACAAACCGTTGTTCAGAAGGCTTGAGAGTACAGAATTTGTGTCTCTGTATATTTTATTGTCATGAAAAGTTCAAATGGTATATTCAATTCCAGCTGGCAGACTTTGTCAGTTTGTCTTCCCAGTTTCCAGAAGCATGGTGGTGCACAGCATTATGATCTGTATGAACTTGATGCAAGTAGACTTCTACCTTTGCTTTCACCATTTCCTCAACTAGCAGGCAACACTAAAAGGAGGGAACAGTCACTGGAATGCAAAAGTAGTCTAGTTGAGACTAGTTGGGTTTTTTAAATTTCTTTTTCTGTTTGAAAAAATCAAACACTACATAGCAGCAAGATTAGGAACTGTTTACACCCTTTTAAAAACCACGTCATGTTGATTGTATTCTGAATGTTGGCACAGAAATCTAAGAAATTGATACTGGTCAAGATCTACCAGTAATTTTCTGCTTAGTGTTTATCTGATGCTATCCTGTGTAGAGCTGTGGCTCCCCATGGATTACAGAATAACATTATGATAAGGTCTCTGCCATAAACATTAAGGAATGTTCTAAATTCCATTGGCCAGATGAATTTAAAAGCGATCTTTTTTTCCCTAAACAAGACCTGAGAAGCTTATTGAAAGCAACTCTGCAGTTGTGATTGGCAAATATATTGAAGCCTGTTGGAAGCCAAGGCAGGCTCATAAGACACTAATACTCTTTGGATCAGTCCCTTTATTCAGTGAGCCATGCATGTTCCAACTGGGTGTTGTGGAACCTCTGACACTCTGTTTGTTCATTTTACCATCTGGATCAACAAGTGGTCGTTCCGGCATTTGGGCATGTTCAACCATGCCATGATTTCTAAATGACAGCCTTGTGCCAACAGCAAAGAGATCTGACATTACAATCAGCACCTATCGTGGGTGCTCACACTGCCACTCACTTGTGGAAACAGGATTCATCAAATACATGGAATGAAGTTGTGTTATATGCATTTGTTTTTAACATAGCATTAAGGAAATGTATGCCATATGTACATATTTGTGGAGTGTTTAATGTTTACTGTGTTTCAGTGTGTTTGCTGGCTGTCAGATTCCATATCCGAAAAGAGAATTCCTCAATGAAGATGAACCTGAAGAGAAAGGGGATAAGGTATAAAAAACTCCTTTTTTGGTTGGTTTTTTTACTTTCAAGTATGCGATAAGAAAGCATCATGGTGCCAAATGAAAACTAATGAAACATGAAGAGTTAACCAAAAATGTGTTTCTGAGGCAAGGCTCTCTTAAAACTGCTTCTCAGACAGTTGAGAAGTATCGGATGACTTGGGGTGTCTCAGGTGGTATCACCAGCACGGTTTGCCCTGACCTGTGGGGAATGAGCTGGAGGGTTCTTCTGTCAGCAGTAGCCTGCTCTCAGCTGCTGTCGTTCCAAGACGACCTTGCTACCTCCTCCAGCATTGCATGATGAAAATACGTTGTGAGCACATGAAAAGAATGGCATTTTCATTGTATGACTGGCATGCATCCAGCCATTTGAATGTAGATGGCTGTCGGGGTCTCAAATAAATAGTGGCAGCCTGCTTCTGGCACTACATCAGAACATTTCATCCATCTGCACACAGTTTCCTGATCATGTTTTAAGGGCCCTCAGACAAAGGAGTAATAAGGACTGTGAACTATTCTGGTAGCAACAATCTGCTCTGAATATTCTCTTTCCCATAGCCCCATAGACATGGGCGAGAACTTGTTTGTGTGCATAATAAATTTTGGTGTGTTTGCAGCATAATCTGATCTGCTTGGTGCGTGTAGCTCAGCTGTGCTACGTGACCAAAGAGATTGTCCCATAGCGCTGTGAAGGCTGGACAATGGTGCTACAGTGTAGGAAACTGTGTTATTTTCACTGAACAGGGTACAGTGAGGCACCAACAGTGATGTATAGCTAACAAAATGTGAAGAGAACAGTCTTGAACTGTAGCTATCTGAGGACTATGTGAGAAGGACTGTTGTCTTTCAGAGAAGCCATTTGACTACACGAATGTTCTGTTTTCAGTTTTCTGCGTAGCATGACAAACTAGAAGTTTAAAACTATATTTCAGAGGGCAGATTTTGTTTTCAGAACTGATATTGGCGATTCTTCTGTACCAAGAACAAGTGGTAGTATCCATGAGTTTTGTGTCCAGATAGTTTTTTCCAGAGGAAACAGACTCCTGAGCAAAAATAAAATGGAAGTCATGATACTGATTTGATTGTAATTTAGTTACTAGTTTAGCTTCAACTCTCACAGCTTCAAAAAACAAGAAGAAACCTTATGAATTAAAATTACTCTGGCTTTTTTATATTTAAGTCAGTGTACTTAAAAGTAAATATCTCTTTTCCCTGGGAGTGTTGTGGGGATGATGACAATGGCATGTTTATATTTAAAACAGTCCATATATAAATGGTCTTTGACCTTGTTGAGGACAGTCAGGTATTTATGCACACTCCAGATTAAACATTTTTTAGACCTTTTAGGTAATATAAGTCACACATTACTCATTGAATGTGTTCCCACAGTGTAGAAAGTGTGGAGGTAATGACTATTCTGGAAGTTGAATCTGTGCCATGTTTTGTTGCCTTATGATGTAAATGAAAGTTGTTTTGGTTTTTTTTAGACTGGTTTGTTACTGGTTTGTTTTTAAAATTGTAAATATCTGTATAGTCATTTGGAAACCTGGAGAAGTTGTCTGTGTTTATTTGGAACTTGCATCTGAATTAAATAACATTTAGCATAAGCATCCATTCTTCAAAATGGTTAACTGTTAGTCAGAAAGGCTAAAATGAGGGTTTGTAAAACAAAGTGAAAATATATTTTTCTCATTTAAATTCTGTTTTGCAAGTTTCTGCTAGGTTTGTTTCTAGGTAGGACTGAAATTTCATTTTGGTAATTTGTGCCTGAGAGGTGACATATGGCAATGTGTTGTTAAGTGTAGACCTTTCATGAGTTTAGTCATTTAGGAACTGCCATGAACCAGACTGACCTGAGGACAATATTTTTGCTGGCAAAAGCCATTTTTGTGCAGTAAGGCAGGGCAGCCAGACCCCAGCTGGAGACTGACAGAGCAGGTCTCAGTCTCTACCCAGACAGTAGCAGTAGTAGTTCCACACAAGAGCAAGCTCAGGCTAGTCAACTAAATTTTGTGCTAAAATCTGAAGCACAAAACCTGGGACCTACAACAAGCTCTTGCCTTTAATTGTGAGAGTCCCTTCAATATTTGTTTACACATAAAAAAATGTGAAGTTTTTCAGGTCACACAATAGTAACTGCCTTACATCCAAACACTCCTAGGAAAACACAAATTTCTGAATTCTAACACAAATAGTACCTTAGTTATTGGTATTTTGTTTAAGTGAAGCTCAAACCATTATGAAAAACAAATTGCTTCTTAATAGCTTTTTTTACAAGCTAGTTTGATTAACTTTTTAAATTATTGGAGTTTAAATCTCTCAAGGAGGAAAATCTGACTGAGATGAAATTTGAGGACTACATGCAGGAGGATACATTATGGGTTTTGCTAAATGTGAAATGGAATTGGAAGACACCTCTTAAGTCCTTGCAGATGCACTCCTTCTTTGTAATCTTAAATGAGTACATCACTGCAAATTTTGTCTGAATGTATCTTGGGAGACCATTGTGATGAATAGCATAGATGCAGATCTTTTATGTCATTTATCTGAGGTAACTAAAAGCCTCTTGGTGATGGGGACATCAAGAATTCTCTGCTAGTGGCAACTGGTTGTCATGATTTCTGACAAACTAATAAAGTGAAGTTTTTATTAAAAGGGTGCCGTACTAAGCTTTGATCATTATATAAGTAGATATTCTAGAGAAAAAACCCCTATCCTGGAATGTTCCCTACGGTATATTAGGGGAAGGGTAGTAAGGCTTTTTAATTCAATCTATGTCATTTGAAGGTTTTTTTCCAGGATGAGCAAGTGACATATCTCACATTTGGAGTGAAATTGCTTTCTGTTGCTATTCTCTTAGGTGGTTTAGTGCTCTGATGGAGGAGCCATCCCTGGTGTTTGAAAGCAAATGAATGTGTTGTCTTTCCCAGAACTGTCTAACCATGGAGGGCAGAGTTGCACTCTGTTGATTTTCTGACCTTCCCTCCACTTCCTCAAATACTCCTTTTAGTCTGTAGCCCTCTGAAGCCAGAACTCTCTATGTCTTTTGCTCTTGTGTTCTCTTTCTTAACCTTTTTTCTCTCTTCTGTGACACTTTTCTCTGTTTCTTTTCCTGCTAGGTCCCAGTGTCAATTATCTGGCTTCTCTTCCTTTGCTAGTCTACTCCTCTCCTGGGCAGATTCTTCTTTCAGCTGTTTCCTCCTCTTTTGTCTTCAACATCTCTAGTCTATTTCCACTTTTCTGCTATTTCAATAAGATTTTCTGACCCTATACATTGTGCACCATGCTGGGCCCTATTCCCAGTATAGCACTGCCTGCGAGGTGCTTAAAAGCACAGGAGACCAAAATAGTAATGAAACCTGTTTCTGGTTTTGCCACAGAATTTCCTTGTAACCAGGAAGACATGATATAATTTCTTTGGTCTCAATTTGCTTACCTTTCTGGCAGGAATGCTGTCAGCCTTCTTAGGTGAAAAGTGGAAGTCTGAAAAGTGGTTTTGATTCTTAGTGAACAAGGCCATTGAAGCACTTAGAACAACTTACTGTGGTTCCCCATGTCTGCCACTGAGCACTAGTGAAATTTTGGGTGTTTTGATTTCGTTCATTAGGTGATTATTGCTTTTGAGCTGTAGGAGGCACTAGACTGTCTTTCTAGTTTAAGTCCAGCTTGTTTCATTAAAAAAGCAAAACGACCACGAGTGGGATACCCCCACAAGGTGTGCAAGTCTGTTCTGAGGGTGAACATCTCCCAGCATTCAGCCTTTCTGTGTTTTCCCATTGGGCAGGGGGGGCCTGCCTCCCGCTCGGTGACGCCGGGGTTGGCAGCTGCATGAAGCTCGCAGACCTAGCTCAGAGCGAGTGACCGTGTTGTGTCGCTTCTTCCCTCAGAATCAGCAGCAGCAGAACCAGCATCAGCAGCAAACAGCACCTCAGCAGCAGGCGCAGGCAGCGCCGCAGCAGCCGCAGCCGCAGCAGCAGAACAGCACCCAGACCAACGGGACGGCGGCGGGCGCCGGCGCGGCAGGAGGGGGTGCGGGCGCGGGGCTCCAGCACAGCCAGGACTCCAGCCTCAACCAGGTGCCTCCGAACAAGAAACCACGCATAGGGCCTTCAGGCGCTAACTCAGGCGGGCCTGTCATGCCTTCAGATTATCAGGTACCTCTGGAATCTTTGCTGCTTCTGATACTACAGGGCCAAGAGCCAAAATGTCATTTTTCCTCTTCCCCACTGCAAGAACAGATCACTTTTTAATGAATTCTTAATGTAACCTGAGGCATGCTGTGGTTTTGTTCTGTGATTAGTAATTTTCAATAGAAAACCAGTTTAAGTTGTAGCTGCTGCACCCTGTAAAGTGTTGAGGAGTAGTCCACTCCAGGAAAGCACTTAAATATTTGCTTAACTTTATATTTTAGCGTAATCTTGCTGAAGCCAGAGGATGTAAATGCTGCATTGCATCAAGTTCAGGATACTCAGATCTTGGCAATATTAAATCCCATGTGAGGAGCAGATGTGAGACGATCCTGAGAAGGAGAAGCAAAGTTAGAACCAGGCTCTCCCATTTCATTCTTCGTATTGTCACATGTATGAAGCGGTGCTGTAGTTTATTCTGGTATCTTTCTAAGTCGTCTTCTAATGTCAGAGAAAAAAATGCATGTAAGCACAGGAATGATGATTTGGTTCATCCTTTTGATTCGTGCTGAAGTAGGGTACAAAGACATGCATTGTTTCTAATGGGACCAAAGTAGAACAGATTTCATGTTTTCCAGTACAGTAGCATTCATAAGGAAAAGCACTATCACTGAATAATTTTTGAATTTGCATACTTGTCTTTGCTTACTAGAATTTTATTTTCCACTGAAAAAAGTGACTTACATTAAATACAGAAAGCATTGAACTTACCAGGATCTTCAGTACTTCTGAGTTTATACTTGCTGGAGCAGTAGTAAGCTGAAAGAAGAAGAAAAAAAAAGGTAGATATTAAGGGTAAATTTTAAATTATTCGAGGGATTCCATCTGCTCCTAGCCTCCAGGAGGATCCTGCCTTGGAGAATGGTCTTTTAAGGCTGCTTTAAAGTTAAAATAACTAGGTTTTAAGGCACCCAGCTCTAGAGTTGTCTTGACTTAGCCCTCCAGACCTTCTCCACAGACAATTGATTACTCAGTGCCAGACATATTTCTCCCATTTTTGTTTGACTCTTTTAGTTACAAATGGTTGTGAAGACACTGAGGGCAATTTAAGGGGAAAGACAACTAGGTTTCTTTTTTGAAAAGTTCCAGACAGGCTTGAGGCTGGGACAGATCAGTACAGCTGTCTGACTGCACGGTATTTCTGGCTGGTCTGGTTTGGTCTATACTTTGAGGACTGGTGTGCTGCATTTGATGATATCCATTATAGAATTCTTATCCAGCTCTCTGAATTGTTGGCAAACTTCCCCCTTACAAGTTGCTAGCAGTCTAAATACTCTTTTCTTCAGATATTTTTTTACCCTCTATGACGCTTTCCTTCTAAACTTTAACAGCACAGGCATCAAAATCCTGATCTGTATGTTTCCTTTACGTCATTCACTAAATTGTATGGTCTGATTATCCATTTTTACGCTTGTGTTTGGCTATCTGCCTTTAACTTCTAGCTCACTATCTTCTGTTCCAGAAAGGAATGTCTGCAATTTGTCCAAGTCTGACTTTGTTAAAAACAAATTCTCACATGTGGAACAAAAATAAGCACGGGCAAGTTAATGCATTCTTGTAGTCTTACAGCATTAATTTTACTCCATTTTATCTTATTCAGAAGTAGGTAGAAGATTCCCTTTGCTTTGAGCTTCATTTCATTTAGGTCTGAAGTCTCTGTTGAAGTTCTTTTGTCATTCACCAGCCTCAATATATGTTGCTTTCACAAATGACAGTGCAAATTCTTTGTTGAATTTTACTAACCTGTCCTTATGTGACCTTGGGTATTTTGCTTAGCATGGTGAGCTGATGCTTTTCATCCAGAAAGAGCTCCTATAAAGTCACAGCATTTATCACAATTCTTTTTCTCTTCCATTAGAAGTTGAAAAAATTTCCAGACTTTTGGGGAAAATTTCAGGTTTCAGACACTGTTACACAACCAGCCTAATCATGTGGATTGTGGTGGGGTTTACCTTGCTGGAGAGTCTCCTGTCCATTCAGTGGTACTTCTCATGCCAAGTGATTTTGCCCTTGCATTGTTGGGCAGCTCATGATTAATTCTGGATGGGGAATGGTTATGGTAATGAAAGGGCAAATTCAGCAGGCTGGAGGCTGCAAGATCCATGGATTTGTCTTGCTGAGGTTGGAGTCCACTGAGCTGACTGTCTCAGACCATGGAGGGGAAAAAAAGACATTCAGGAAAATGGGTGTAAGGTTTTGTACATACACATGCTCATCTTTAAGCAGTTCTCCTTGTTTGCAGTAGGTGAGGGAGCAGGTTGAAAGCCTCACTTAAAATTATACTATTTTATCTTAATGGACAATTTCTCATTTAGATAAATTGAGTAACTCTTAAGTCATGGTTGTCTTTTTCTCAGAAAGGAATAAAATTTTTCTCTGTAACATTTAGTATTGCCTGTCTTGAGAAGGGTGTTTGTAGCCTTAGCAGTTTGGTTTTGCATTAATAGCACTTGCATTAATAGCATTTACAATAATGATAGATGTAAGTTTAAGAAACAGATGAATTTCGAAAGGGAGTCTGCTCTCTTGTCTCTTGTGTATTTTTTCTTCAGAAAATGGGTATATACATGCTGTGCTTTTAGGTGTCTCCTAGGGTTCTTGTGTATTTTGTGTGCTGTGTTAAAGCTGATTGCAGATCAGAATGATGACTTGTTTTATGGGACCCCAAATAGTAGCACTGTTTAGTCAGCTTCCCCACCAATCATGTTTTAATGAGCACCAGAGAGGTTAAAAATTTCCTGAGCTGCATGGTCCTAACAGGCTGGATTTCATTCCTTTGATCCCTCTCTTTTTTTCCTGCAGCACTCCAGCTCACGCCTGAGTTACCAAAGCAACATTCAGGGATCTTCTCAGTCCCAGAGTACAATGGGCTATTCCACATCGTCTCAGCAGAGCTCTCAGTATCACCAATCTCATCAGTCTCACAGGTACTGAGAGGCCTGACAGGCTGCACTCAGAAAGGAATGGACTAGAAGCCAGAAGACTCCAGCAATATGAAGTTCATAATGATGAGAAGACCAAAAATACAGACTATGATGCAGAATTAAAATTCATGATGACAAAAGGAAAACTTCACTCACTGAAGACTTCCCCCACCCCTGCCCCATCCCCATCCCTTTATTGCCATAAAGGAGATTCTTGTGAAGTTTTCCTTCCTCCCTGCCCTTGCATGTGCTCCATTGTGGTTACTCTAATGAACCCTTCTGATCTGAACCCAGCACTTAACTTCTTTAACCTTTGGAATTTTGAAGGATTCCTGGTGCACCTTCCTTATGCTGTAGTGATTGCCATAAATCTGTCTTTTCAATCTCTTTGATGGGATTTTAAAGTTTTGAAACCTTGAACTCCCAGGCTTTCAAGCTTGTATATAGTTAGTTTTATACTAGGCAAACCAGTTTAGCTATACAGGTATATTGCACCTTTTTAAAGCACTATGTTATTTTCACAGGATATTACTGTTTTGCTCATGGATGTCAAGAACAGCAAAATTTTACTGTTCCAGAGTATTTTACTATTCTGTTTTTATTAGTCTAGTTTTCAGGCAAAGTATTAAAAATAAAAAATTTTAAAAATTAATAAAATGAAAAAAGAAAAATGAAAAAATAAGAAAACCCACCAAGTCTCTGCAGCGACAGATATGCTTCATGCTACTGGACTGAACGCCAAACAGAAGATTGCTGATATTTCTTAACTCATTCACATTGAATTCTTGAAACCACAGTGATCATGCTCTGACTAGTTTTAAATTAAGCATTATTTTAAATGAAACCAGGACAGTCACATAAAAAGGAGATGATTTCAGGATCTGTTGGAACAGAAGAATGGAATGTCTTCCCAGGCTGGACACCAAAATAGTCAGGAAAATGTATTTACTGTCCTCAAGTCTCAGTAGGAATGTGGATGATGGACTTTTTCTGTTTTTCTGCTAAGTAGCTTATTAATATGTGTGAGAGTTCTATAAATTTAGCTTTCTTTCACATTCCTGAGTCAGTTCTCAAAGTTTAAAGGTGACAGAAATACTAAGACTTGCAAAAACAAATGCATTTAATCATTTTATGTTAGAATTTATAATTAAGAGAAATTATTGTGCAGTTTGAAAAGCATGTTGAAAATTGTTCCTTTCTCTTGTTTATAATGCATATTCTGTGTCCCTCACATTGCTGTGATTAACCAGATTAGTTACACCAGATGTGCTTGATTGCACTGAAATGTTTCTTTTTCCCTAGAGCAAACATGTTTTGATTGTGCCTAAGGGACTGTAAGTGGATGGGTAGCTGGCAGAAAATCCCCAGTAATTAAGCAAGAGTTCAAAAGCATAATCAGAGGATTATTGTCCAACTTCTGGAACCACAGTTATTCGAAGAGACACAACATGTAATTTGGGACAGCTTCATTTTTGCTTCAGCCTTCAGAAATGAGGCTGACTCTTGTGGCAGAAAACCTGGAGAAATGCATTTACAAAGCTACTGGCAGTGTAACGAGTGAGCTTCTACAGCTGGTGTCCAGAGAAGAGGTGAAGTGAGAGGAGTTTAGATGTAAATGGTCAGTCTTACAGGTTTTTATACTGCAGAGTGTTCTCTTCTGTCCTGTGCCCACACAAAATAAATGGTGTACCCGTACACATTCCCACTGAAGTTGTGATCAGATGTAGCAAGATGAGTAATCTGTTTGCTCTGAGGAGAATGCTTTTTATCACAGCTAGTCACATACATGGTTCTACTGAATTTGATCTCCCAATCACCTTTAGTGCCCCCTTCCTCCTCAAGGAAACTCGTGTTGTTTTTCTACTTTTTGTGAGCAGTTGGCTTGCTTTGGCCATACCTACCGTCATGTGATTTTGACAACGCCCAGCCGCTCTGGAAAAGCAACCAAAACCTGCTTTTGTCATCAAATGGATAAGAAGGTGGTGAAAAATTAAGTGAAGCAATTGGAAGGAAAAAATTATTTCTGGAGGAAAATAATCTCCCAAAAGATACTTTCAATATGTAACCCTTGAAATGCTACATTTTCTACATACTGTAGTACTCTGTTTGAAAGAACAGGTTTTTTTGATTGTTCCTTTATTTCAATGACTCTGGGGTGACATTGTTTCTGTCTCACCCCTTACTGATGTTAGGATGAGGTACTTCTGATCAAATGGATATTTGGCCAATGCCATTAAGTAACGCTTCTTTTATACTTCCGCAATTTGAATGTTACATTTCTGGAAATTTACCTGTGGCAACGTGATTCTTGTCCCCTCCTGTTCTTTTCATCCTTCTGTTCTCTCAAAATTATTTTATCTTTTCTACTACAGTTATCTAACATTTCTTCTCCTGCTGTGACCTGCAGCTGATCATCAAAATTCTTACAAGATCAGGAGGTGGCAGGGAACCATATGGTTCATTAAGGTGGGCTCTTGTGCCAATAAGGCAAAATCATGGTGTAGATTAATCTGTATGTAGAGTGTGAAACTTCACAGCAATGTAAGGTGCTTTAATTGAGTGAGCTTCCAGCTTCTAGAGTGACTGCCACAACCTCTCTAAGCTGCACTTGCATTTCTTGCCTTGGTTGGGTTGACAGATGACCACATGCCACTCCTCTCTATAGCTTTTGTGTGCACAGGTGAAACCGAGCTGACTTCCTCTGTTCCTTCAAATTCACAACCAGGAGGAGAGTGAATAAAAGCAACAGCTCTGGCTGAAAAGTGTAGACTCTGCACACTCTTGTAAAGTTCCTTCCTGGTGGTGAAAAAATTCGCCTTTTCTTGGGAGCTTGATGCATGCTGCCAGGGTGGGTGGCAGTCATAGTGGAAGAAGCCTTGCTGCCTAGGAGTTATCCCATGAGGTAAAAACTCTCCACTTTCAGAAGTGAATTGTGCAGTTTGTCATGGGAAACCAGGACCATGTCATTTTTATGTTATTTTTTGCCTGTGCAGTTTCTTTATTATTCAGCTCTGTCTCTGCCCATAACTTGTACACCCTCACCAAAGTGTTTTACACCTGTACCGAGAGGTGCAGAGCTGTCTTCTCCATCCTGGTGGGAGAGCAGGCTGCTGAGTACAGCTTTTCCCATTGTGGCTCAGAGGAAACAAACACGTGGGGAATTAATGGGATGAGCAGCCTGGTCCGTGTTGGTGAAGTTTATGTAGCACAAACTGCACAATGAAGGAAAAATATAGGGAAAGCTGCGAGTCCTGCACTGTATCTGTGACACTGTATCTGGGGAGGGGGAGGGAAGCGCATTCATATTGGGGAGGGGTGGCGGGAAGCTAGAAGTGTTCAAATATGTATGATATTTTATATAAACATAATAAGCTTAGTTCCCCTTCATAATCTTCAGGAATGGTACTTTAACACCATTAAGCAAAGAATTGTTTTAGGATTAAATAAATGTATTGTACATAAGGCCATACGTAATCTTCTAAAAATGTCGCCAGACAGGAGCGATGTGTATTACTATATGAAAAAAGTCCTTAATGCACTGTTATCTCCTAAATATTTAGTAGTAAATTAATGCTATTTAATTTTTTTAAAAATTTGTCTTGTGTAGACACTAAAAAGTATTACACAAAATCTGGACAGAACATGTCCTTTTTAACAGCAATTTAAAGAACTTTTTATATATGTAAGGTAGTAACTTTTCAAATTGTTCTAGTTGTATATTCCCATGTTTACTATTTGTGGAAGTGTGCCTGTCTCTACTCAGTTATTTTTTTTCCTAATTCATGCACGCATCTTTCATTTTTGTAGTTTCCATTAGAAATTATTGTGTACGCGCCCGGTGCTGCCACAAAACTTTGCCACTCTAGATCTGTGGTGGCCGCATTCAGCAGTGCCCATGCCAATGGGCTACCAAAACCACAAAGCAAAATACTTGTTTCTCATTCTAGAGTTGAGAGTTTACTGCTTTTAAGTTGTCCTGATGTCACTCTTGAAATGACTGTTAAAACTAAGCTATGAGTTCATTGCATTTATTTTATATTCTTGGTTGTAATGAAATGGAATTGACTTTGCTTCAGTGTGAATTTTTTTAATAAAATAATATACATTTGTAATAATAATAAAAAGTTCAGATCAAATAAGTGTGCAGAAAAGCTTTTGTAAACATCAACTTTGGGCTACCAATAGGGAAAATACAGCCCACAAAATTGCAGTTGTAATTATATTCAGGATATTTATGATATCATGCATCACACAAAACAAAGCTTGCAAAACCTCAGAGTTGAAATTACAGCTTTTAAAATGCCCACAAGGATATTCATGGGTATGTGTCTATCAAAATAGAATGAAGCCTTATGGAAAGCAGGATCGATGGGAGTGTTCTCGTAGGTTTTGCTCTCTGCTTGTAAGTGTGCTGGTGTGCTACAGCAATGCCACTTGTTGAGATTCATTATTACTTGCAAGACAATCCTATGGATGTATCTTCTGAAAAAGAAAGTTGGTTTACTCTATTCTGGAAATAACTACCTTCCTGCTTTCTCCTCCTGCTAGACCTTGGAGCATTTCAAGTATTTCAGGTGGCAACATGGAAAGCATGAGCTAGAGCATACTGGTGGCTTTTCAAAGTGGGGTTTTGTGTGGTTTGCTAGTCTGTGTGTTTCTTTTCCATCTAACTTCTGTTGGATGGATGGATAACGCATTCCAAAAATCCCACTTGTCTTCTCCGTAACAGTTGCATGGGAATGGTTGGGATTTACTTGCACTACCAGTTGCCTTACGAAAGAGGCTTTGGGTTTTGATGTGCCTTTTACACAAGGATAGGAGTGGCCTTTTGACAAAAAGCTTAGTCCACATCTCTGACACCTCAAGATTAAGAGCTGTTCCTTCAGCCTCAATGCAGCTGAGCATTTCCAGCTGTGTAACCCTCATGGTTTCTGCTTGTGTTGTCCTTTTGTTGATAAGATTGTGCTTAGTCAACAGCTTTGACTTGGATGTTTCTAAAACTTCCTATGCCAGCTCTGTCTCAAGTCTCCGTTCTTTTACAGCTCATCTGTCTCTGTTTTTCCTACCTTGTCGCTGACCGCTTGGCCACCCGGGGGCCAGGCAGGCGACAAGCTCGATGCTCCGGTCACCGCGCAAACAGGCCGGAGCCCAGCCATGAGCGTCCTGCCCTCACTCGAAGGGCAGGTCCGCACCCCCCGCCAGGGCCTGGCTGCAGTCGAATAACAAAGGAGCGACGGCGGAGGCAAAGGAGGAGAGAGGGACTCCTTGTTGCAGCAATCCAAGTCTTTATTCCCCAGCCCGGGGGCCGGGAGAACAGGGAGGCATGAAGGGGAGGCAACAAGGAGCCGGCCGGATGGAATGGCTCGATAGAGTGGAGCCCAGATGGGCAGTTGCAGGGACAGTTACACAAGGGGCGGAGAATGGGAGGAACAAGGATACAACCAATAAGGAAATGATAAGGGGTGACATGCAACCAATAACATAATACAAGGGGAGGAACTTATTTGAACAAACCAATGACAGGGGTAACAGAACTGAACTTTCCAGAACTTAATTACATAAGCAATAAAGGCAATACATAAACATAAGGGAAAGAGCCAATCCACAACCGAATAACTCAGAACATACTAGATTGGGGGAGAGGTCCTTCAACCAGGGAGACACCCAGTGGGATGTGGCATAAACCTAGGTGCCACCCATGGCACTGCCCTCCAACCCGCCCTCCTGGGCGGGGAAATCCATCCCCTGGATGTCGTCATTAATATGCACCACTACGCTACGTGATCATGCAGTTTGCAGTCTAATCCAGCCTGATCATACTGATCTGAATTATGGTGTCCCTTTTTCTGTCCTTGACAGCTAAACAACTTTGATTTCACAGCCACTGAGAAAGTTGCAGAGTGGGTTTTTTATTAGTCCCTTGCTTTGACTTGTTGCTTCTTGCTTTGTGTTATTGCCCTGGCTCTGCCATCTCTGTTGCATTTGTTGTAAAGCTTCTCTCTTCACTTGCACGTGACTGCCAAAGCCTGCTGTTACACCATCCCTCTTACTCAAATCAAGACATTACGTGAGTTATCTCTTGGTCTGATTGTCCCACCAGGTCACCCTCTGCACCCTTCATTTTTAGATTTCTAAATAAGCATTTTTAGGCTCTGTTTCCAATTGCCCATTGTTCCTGAAGAGCTGTTGCATAAATTTCTGAAAAATTCCCTCCTAGGAGTCTTCTGCATCCCTCGTTGAAACCATTTGGCTTTTATGTTTACAGAAGTTTAGTATTTTAAGCTACTGGTGTGCAAGGAGTCATACCTGTTGTGGTAATGAAAACTGTTCCAGTGTTCATTTTGCCTTCCAGTCTGTCTGCAGCCATCTGTCACCTCCCTGCATGCCCCTCTCAAGCTCCCTGTGACAAGAACAGTCTTTTTGTTCTGATACAGTGGCTTCGTGACTGGGGCTGGCAGCACTCTGGAATATGAATAATAATCACTGTAATATGGTGTATGCACTGCTGGACAATGCACAGTAGTAGTGTTGTCACTTTCCGTGTCACTTTTCCGCTATTTCAACACAAAAAGCATCATGTTAGTGCCAAATACCAGTTTCATCTGGCTAATGACAGAACCTAAACAAGCGTTGTTCCAATAGCCAGCAAAGGTTAATGATGGTTTACCTGTAATGTTTTTTTAACAGGTAGGTCCAGCTTTTTTACTTTCCAGGGAGCTTCATGTCCTTGTTTATGATCACAGAAAAAACCAGAAGCTTTGGCTTATTTTGGTGGTTTTATAGTAATTTAGGAAATTATTACTGCATAATTACTACAATGACTTTTTTCATTTGCAAGAATTATTTATTAGAACAACAGTTGTTGAGGTAGATTAAAATCACCAACAAGGTTATGAAAGATGTGTGTACAGTCATAGCTGAGCTGCTGAAATTGCTGGGGGAGTACCACAGCTATTATGTAACAGTTTCCCAACTTAATGCAGAGTAGGTGTTTAAAAAATTATTATTGTTGTTATTATTACTATTATTATTATTGCAAGTCTGAAAGTAATACCAACCTACCTAATAATTTTTATATAATGTACTTGCCTTGGAATAGGATCAATTTTTCCAGCTTGGTGTATTGCCATACTGGTATGTGTGCTGTAGGGACTGTAACAACCCATTTCCGTGATTATTTTGTGTGTTCTTTGAAGCATCTTGAAGAGGACAGACAACTTGAGAGTATTTAACTTCTACATGTGCATTGCATGCATAGAATATATGGCTGAATGAAGTATTCAGCAATATATTCCCTTAGCTAAAATGTGTTATGATGATGTTCAGTAAGAAGTTGTTTGAATAAAGCTGGTATTTGAAATCATTAGAGAAAGGATACCTGTGCCCCACTCCATTCCCAGAATGGATTTTTGCTTTGCTTGCACTGTCAGTAAATGTGATAAATAAATTAGTAAAGGAAAATCTGGATTATTTTTTAAATATTACTTTTTAAAAAATTCTATTATTTGCTACTGAATCTTGGATGCAATGTGGTGGCCAGCAATAATACATTATATGCAATCTCCATCCCACAAGGCATCACGTCTTAAGTACCAAAAAGCCTGATACATGAAGCACTGAATAAAGGAATTCTTCATACCTATCAGCAGCAAAGTTTTAATTATGAACCAAGTATGCCAATGATGTATGGCTCAGACATCCTTTCCATGGCCTGCATGTTAAGCCTACACTGGTACGATTCTTCCCTGTATCCACAAATAGGAATTCCCTGGGATGTTATGGAGGGAAAAGAAGGAGTGCAAGTGTGCAGCCCTTTGATTTTGTACCAAAGTTTTAATGCTATCAGGTTTAGGTGTCTGAAATTCTCCAGATCATAATGAAATTCTAAATACTTTTAAATACGTATTTTTAACATTTGTTAAAAATGTTTTCTACCCTTATCTGGACAATGTGGCACAGCCCTGCTCTGAAAAGATAACCTCAGCTCTGCATGCATGACCTGGTCAGGGGCATGGTTGTCAATTCAGAGTCTTGCAGACAATTTATGCAAGTGGACACTGAACTTTAACCTGTAAGCTCAGGTCACACAGGTCTGTGGAAAAGCAGTCAGCTTTTACAGAAAACACACTTCTTTGGCTGAAAGGTGAGCCAGAGAACTGCAAAATTAAAGGCTTAAAGTCTTACTGCAAAAGGCTCCTGTGGCCCCCCAGTTTGACAGACAGTGTTATGAGATGATTGTAAATTACCAAATCATATTATTACTGTTAGGCTGTGCAATTCTAAAACATCTATTGTTCTAAAACATTTTGCCCTTATCTAGTCTGATGTGGAATGACTAATTTGCGAAAGTGTAATTACGATTTTCGGTTTTCAACCTTTTGTAATTGTATGACTTGTTTTTGCAGTGGTACAGAAGAAAGAAGGACAGTTTCCAGTAGTTTGGTTTTGGCAGTAAAACTCAGAACATTAAATTGCTAAGGAAGAGGAACCAAATGAGGTCAGGCTTCTCCCTTGCTGGTGTCATCCTTCCACTGCAGCAGAGGAGATTCAAGGAGGCAGATCATACTGTGACATTGTGTAGTAACTGCAGTTCTTGGGAAACACTTGCTTTTGAAAGAGAGATTTATAAGTGCAGCATCACCACTGTAGAAAGTATACCCAGCAAAGCTGATGTGAGTGAGTCCTCTTTACAAAATTCCCTGCACATAGTGAGCAGATTGACTCGATCACATCGAGAAGTTTATAGGCTTTGGTCTTACCCACCCATAAATGCATGAAAATCTGCATAGTTTGTGGTTTCAGAATGCTTCCCCTGGTAATAATGGAGCTTTTCATTAAACATCTGGAAGTTTTCTTGTAGCTTGCAGTATCCCACAAGCATAGAAATAAATCCCTACTCATTTAAGAAACAATGGGGGCATCTACTAACACACTCTGGTCGTATGTCCCAGTGGGGATTATCAAGAGTTGCTTCTACATCATGCTGCTGCTAGATGAAACCTATGACTTTGAAAGAGTTGGTTCTGGGAAACAGGAAGGAAGCAGCTTCTCTTATCATCCAGAGCGATATTAGAGGTGTTTTAAGTGCATTTGGGCCATCTGAGATTGTGACGTGTGTTGTATGTGAATAGTGGCTGTAACCTTCCAACTCCTAGAACTCAATCTCGCACGATAACATTTACATATATTGTCTGTGGGGACGTGCTTAACTGTGACTTGCTAATGTAAATCCTATAAAATACTTGTCAGTGGATCATGCGTGCTGAAGGACTTAAGGAGCAACCTGCCAGCTCGATCAGAAACAGGCATGTTCCCTTCCCACCTAACGCGCCAAGCTCATAAATCAGTCGCAGTGCGTCATGCTTTTATTAATACACGGTGGTTGTGCTATTCCAAGACTGCGCTATCGCTGCTGCTTCTCGTGCATCAGAGATGTGGTAATCCATCTGTGTTCCGCCTAGCTCCTTTGGGATGTTTCGTGTGTGGCTCTGGGGAGACCAGCAACGCGCTGGCCTTGACTCTGGATAGTCTATACATTACCTTGAAAAGGAACTCAAAAGAGCACCACAGCAGCATTCACTCTTGTCCTTGTGTGGGCTGAAATTCCAGTACATGCGACATGGCCTGCTTACGGAGGGGACACAGGAAGAGAGTGGGAATTCCTCCTGCTTCTGTGAGATTAGGGATGGTTTCTGGATATGCTAGATGTGAATATGAAAACAAAACACACTTTTGCATTGGTATTTCAGGATCTTGCCAGACAGGTGAATTCCAAGAGTATGCATGTTTAAATTATTAGGATATGTCCTAAGTTTGTATAGGCCAGCATGATTAATAAAACTGGGTTGACATTGATAGTTGCTATTACTTCTTAAATTTAAAAAAAAAAAAAAGCAAACTAAAAAACCTAAGAAAGTTTCCTATGCTTTGCTGCTGTCATGCACATATCCAAATGTGGAGCTAAAGAATAATTTGTTTCCCAAAGAAACCCTGAGAAAACAGGATACCCTGTGTAGCCAGCATAGGTATGCATCCTAAATATAACAGCACTGAGCATTCATGGAGCAGGGTTCAGGTTCACGCCACGTACTGCAGCCTGGGATGTTCGGGGCCAGACATCCCCACCGTGTAATGTGATCGCTTCCTTGGGTGCCGGACCAGCTCCCAGCCCCGCAGCTGCTGGCTGGGAGCGCGGTTACCTGACCCAGACCCCCCTCCTCCCAGCTAGAACTGTCCCTTCTGCAAGGGAAGGTGGTGTGTGGCATGGGCAGGTCTCTCAGCCCCTGCACAGACCTGATGTGGAGGTTTGCAGCTGTGGATGGGTGTGAGCTGTTGGGTTGGTTCACTGGGAGACTCTGGGGTGGGTGCAGAGGTCCCCTCTTGGGTGGCAGCGGCACTGGTGGATGCACAGGGTGGTGGATGCAACGTGCACCATGGAGCAGCTCCAGAGCGGGGTCCAGGTGCGGAGATGGGAAGGAAGATTGCCCAGCCCCCAGGAGCCGTGGGCCCCCACCTTCCACAAGCTGTCTGCACACGTTGCAGCAGTGGGCATCCTGGGAAGGTGCCGCAGCGCCTGGGGCAGCCTGGGAGAGGGTAGCAATGCTGGTGTGCCACTCCTGTCTGGGACAGAGGGCCTCTGGCAGTGGGATCCTCTCTCATGGACACTTTACAAACACCGTGGTGCTGTATAGAAACTCTGTAGGCCTCTCCGAGCCCCATGGCAAATCCCAGCCCTGCAAACTGAGGCACGAGCAGCTGAAAACGTGAAGGAGGCTGGTGCCAGCAGCAAGGTGCCAGCCAGCACAGCGATGGGCATGTTGTGCATCGCTTCCCCCCACGCACGCCGCTCCCCAGGGCCTCCAAGGGGAGAGGCAGAGGGGAAGGCGCCACGTGAGGACCAGCTCACTCCTGACTGGAAGGGTGACGCACAGGATTGCCCAGCTCTGTGGTTGCATGCCTCCATGGAGTGGGCCTGTGGTACCCATCTTCCAACATGTTTTTGGCCCTGAGGTTTCTTGGAGAGTCTGACGAGTCCCACACGTGGGTGAGGGTAGGACTTTGGGAAGTTTTTAGAAGTGTGTTCTGCTTCTCCACAGTGCCCCAGATACAGACCTTGTTTTGCTGTGCTTGCATGCTGTCCCAAAGGAGGGTTTCACAGTAACTAGCAGTTCACTGGATGTAGGTGGATTTGAGGAAGGTTTGATCCCTCCCAATCTTTTTTCCCTGCTCTGTTCTCATCTGCTAGGGCTGCTCTGAGCTTTGGCAAAAATGCCGCTTTTGGTATTATGGCTCAGTTTTGCCCAGTCCTACACAAAGCCTCTCTTCTCCAGACACCTGGCAGCCCGTACCTGAGGAGACCATTTTATGGCTAATGGCAGATGCATTTAAAAAAAGGTGTATTCAGAGGGCCCTTGGGTGGTTTGTTTCACTTTGCCTTTACTGCCAGGGAGGATATCTGCTGCCAGTGCTGTCTGCTGTCCTGGGGAACTGTCTGACAGCTTGGATGTTTGTCTGTCAGGATATCTAACATGACTGCACATATTTCAGAGCACAGCCTGACCCCTCTTGGGATTATAGTCTTCAAATTTTCTTACATATTATATACCATTGTGGATGAAAGCACCGTGTGCCTCATTGGAGACTACTGAGGAAGCTGTGAAGAAAAGAATCGTCCTACGTGGGAGAGAGTTAGACAGTTCAGCAGTATGGCAGGCATCATCTGCCATGAAGCTGGATCTTCTACTTGGGGAACACAAGTCTTGCTGAGGAAATGCATCTCATTGACCTGCAAGTTAAACAGAAAGGGCTGATGGAAACTTGAATTCCTTGGCCATGGCAGGCAAAAGGAAGTCTGTAAATACTATGCTTGTGCAGGGCTCCAAATGGCCCATCTGGACTAGGCAAGGTGTGGTTCATGCAAGCCCTCTGCCAGCAGGAAGCTGCTGCCTCTTTAAATCATTTGCTGGGCTGGCAGCCTCAGCCTGTCAAGGGAGGGGAGGTAGCAGAGGGTCGGAAGCAAGAAGGGGATCGCCAGCACCTTGTTGCAGGGCTGCAAGATGACTCGCTTCCTCAGACATCAAGGAGGGGACTGGCTGCCCCTCGTGCTCTGCAGAGTGGGACCCTGAGCACCCACTGGCATCATTGTCCTGCTCTCCTCTCTCTGCAGCGTGACCTGCCTCGTCCCAAAGTCCCAGGTAGCAGCTGCATTGGAGGAAGGTTTCCAGCTAAAGACTACACTGACTCAAATGACTTTCCACTTGAGAAGAAGAGGGTGAGAGCTAGACACTTTTTGGGAAAACCCTTGAAACTGTGCATTTTTCTTTCCCATCGAGATGCTGGCAGGGAATGAGCACAGGATTATTTAGGGAGGATCTGAACAAACCCTGACAGAATCCATTAGAGGGACTGACGTCCTAGAAGGGGAAGAGAGGTGGGGCAGGCTGCCAGGCCTCAGGGGGTGCTCTTTTATATTTCATTTATGAACTGTTGATTTGTGTCTGGCTGGGGTTTGAGCCCACATGAATAACATTCACACAGGCAGGTGGGAGTGGCTTCATTATTTTCTCTTGAATCACCCCACATTTCTGTGTCACCAGAACATGCTTTAACAGCCACGTGCGTGTGGGTATATGTGGTGCGTGCGAGACCCAGCCAGCCTGGTGGGAACAGGCTCAGCTGACTTTGCCTTGGCTTGGTGGACTTGGCAGTGTTCACTTTACAGTTGGACTTGCTGATCTTAAAGGTCTCTTTCAACCTAAATGATGCTAAGATTTTACGATATGTGAACTGTGGTATTATGAACTGTGAGCAAGCGCCATTCTGCGGGAGTTTCTCACTGCTTGTTTTTTACACAAGGCTCTCCAGTGAGGGGTCAGGACCCCCTTTTTGACTCCTCCACTGGATTCTTGGAACACCAGTGTGCTTATTCTCCTTGCTTTGTAGCTGGGCAGCATGAGCCTGCAGCAGATACTGCTGTTGGACCTCAGTAGTGGTAATGTCACCACAGACCTGTAGAATCATAAAATGATTTGTGTTGGAAGGGACCTTAAAGATCTTCCAGTTCCCCCCCCCCACCATGGGCAGGGACACCTTCCACTAGACCAGGTTGCTCAGGTACCTGTCCAACCTGACCTTGAACACTTTCAGGGATGGGGCAGGCACAACTCTCTGGGAAACCTGTTTCAGTGCCTTACCATCCTCACAGTAAAGAATTTCTTCCTAATATCTAATCTAGACCAGCCCTCTTTCAGTTTAAAACTAGTGGCCCTTGTCCTGTCACTATTTGCCCAGTGCTGGGGCTGCAGCAGGATCAGGCCTCCGGACAGTAGAGCTGTCACTGTCTCAAACCCCACACCCCAGCTTTGCTCATTGCAGCATCTGGCAGCCACCGCTGCAGGAGTGATGGCTGTCCTGGCTTGGAGGAGCTGGTGCAGCCCCCAGGAAAACATGTACGGAAGATGAGAGGTATGGGGTAGCACACACCCTGTGTGGGCAGAGCTGGCCCTGTGAGGGCTGTGCTGTAGGTCCCGACATGCTTGGAGGGGAGAGCAGCCTTTCAATTGTGCTAGGAGCACACCAGCCTGCAAGCTGTGTGTGTGTGAACAGGGCAGAGGCAGCCAGGCTGGTGGATGCTGTGCTCAGCAGTCCCCTCTCACTCCAGCTGGCTCCTGGTGATGCCAATAGGAAGGCAAAAATCCACTGGTCTGCTGGGTCCACTGAGAGATGCTGACCTCCTCTGAGCTGCTCCATGTGCACCTGCGAAGGGAGAACTGCAGTGAGAAGTACTGAGGCTGTGAGAGCCCAGGCCCTGCACATCCCAGGTGCCAGAGCGTGAATAAGGTGCAGGCAGTGTCCGACACCCTTTGGCAGCTGGTGAGAGTGTGTGATGCAAGCTGGAGGAGGGAGAAGAGCCATGAGGCCCTGCTGCCCAGCCCAGCAGCCCGCAGAGCTGGGGCTGCTCCGCTGGGCTGGAATGGCCACCGAGCCAGCTCCGTCCCACCAGCACCAGCCACAAGTTCTGATAAGCCTGGGAGAGCCGGGGCTTGCAGGCCTGCCAGCAGAGGGGTGGCTCTTTAGGAAGAGGGTGCTGTGTATTAGTTATGGGTTTTTTGGTGGGTTTTCTCCTCTTAAAACACCTACAATCAAATGTGAAAGTCACATTTCTCTGCAGGAGTTTGGCTAAATACTCTCCAACACATAAACCACAAAAAATTCGAACACAGTTCTGAGCCAGCTCCTTTCCTGGAGCCTTTCAGAGCAGACTTGTCACTGGTTTCACTGGAAGCTTTCAGAGCAAAACTGTTTCATGCTGGCTTTGATTTTGCAAACAGCTCCTTGAGGCTTGAAAAAGAAATGCCTGTCCCTAGCTGTTGCCATTTTCTGCTTGGCAGGAGTCTCTGTCAGCAGAGACACCTATATGGTGTCATGATGGGGTTTGTGAAAGTGGTTTATGTTGGCCCATGTCCTAGGCAATGACCAACTAGGGTGAGCAGGTACAGGGCCCCAAATCTGAGGTCTGTGGTGCAGTATCTGTTTGCTCCTTGGTGTTGGCATGGAGTGTCTGATAATAGGCCTCTTTTTCCTTAAATATAGGACTGGGAGGAGACCTTTCTGCTGTTCAGATGGGACTGAGTTCAGTAGCCAAGCACAGCTGGCCAGGACTTCTGTGGCTAGCTGGTGAGGACCTCTGCCGGGGGTTGCCTGCCATCTGCTGGCAAATCCCATGGGATGGATAGAGCCCAGGAAGGAGCTGGAAGAGGAAAGCTGTTGTGGTTAGGTAGTATTGCTCTGGCCAGAGACAGTACTATATTTTTCTGACAGGATCAAGAGCTGAGGGTTCATCACTCTGATGCTTCCAGCTGGTGATACTGAAGACTGCATTACTGTCCAATACATTTCCATAACCCCATTGCTCTGGACAGGTTGCAGAGGTATATGACCTTCAAAGAGAAGCCCTGAAATTCCTGATCTGCCACTGCCTGGCATTCACGTACATCCTGATGCCAGCATCTTGCCTCTGTGTCCAGCTTTTGCCCACCACCACCACCAGGGCCTGCAGTGACCACCATCCCAGAGTCAGCCTGTTCCCTGCAGTTTTGTAGCCCTGAGCTGTGCTGGATTCTGGGCTATGGCTCTTTCTTGCCAAAGCAGGCATTGCCAGTGCCTTTCCTCTGGGGCTGCAGGAAGATGAGACAAGGATGACGTCACAGTGGAGCATTGGCTGTGGGGTCAGCAGGGCAAGACCACAAAAGGAAGCAGGCCCTGGGTTCAGCCCTTCACCTGCCCACGCTGGGACCAACGCCACAGCTGAGGGTGATCTCCTGCAGGCTGAGGAGGAGCTGCTGAAGTGCCCGGCTGGGGCAGGCAGAGCAGCGAGGTCTGTGCAGGCAAGGCAGGAGCAGGCAGCTGGGCACTTCAGTGACACGATGGGGCAGATGTCGGTGCGTTCAGAGTGGGAGTCCTGTGTCTCTGAGCAGCAGTGCCTGAAGCTATTTACATCCCGGAATGTTCTTGTGGTCCGGGGCCCAGGCAACCAGGCAAAGGGATCTGTACATGCTCCCCATGCAGAAAGAGCAATGCTGTGATTTACAGCAAGTGCCTCCCTCCCCCATCTCTGCCGTGGAGATAAGCAGTGTTTTGCCTGAGTCTTGCTGTTTGCACAGGGAAGCTGTTTTCCAGATCACTCGACACGTATTTTGCCTCCTTCATGTCTGAGCTGTCAGATGCTGCTGGAGGCTAAGTTAGCGTGCAGAGCAGAGGCACGGCGAGGGCCCAGCCCGCTGGGTCAAGCACCATTAGCACCGCCAGCAGGAGCAGCAGATTAGCCCATGTGCCAAGGGCTGCTGCAGCTGATCCACTGCTCTGTGCTCTCCTCCAGCTTCCCTCCTCTGCTACCAGGCTCCCCTGCTCCTCTGCTGCAGAGAGTGAATCCCACCAGCAGCGAGGACACTGGGCAGGCCCAGGCAGCATGTGGTGGGCTTCAGCAGGAGAGCAAGAACCTGCCCAGGGGGCTGCTCTTTGTGCTGATGGCTCAGTCTGCCTTCTCTCTGCCCTTCTTTCCCCTCTGTGAATAGCTGGGCTGCAATAAACTGCCTTGCACTGCCCATCATGGGCATGGTTCTTTTTTTTATTTCCCTGCTAATTTCCTTTTTGTACCCAGTAGGACTAGATTAGGCTGAATTTTGTAGTTGTGCAGGCTGGAGTAGTGTTAGACCCTGGTTGTGAGCAGTGGCAGTTGTGTGAGACAGATTTTGGGGAGGTTTTTTCCTGGGAAATTGTGGCATTCCAGCGCATCCAACTGTGAAAAATGAGGCAGTATGTCTGCTCAGACCTTTCTGTACATTTTGAACCATTTCTGAATTAAAGCTATGCATGGGCAGTTCAGAAATGAAGCTGGGAGCAGTTCTGGTGCCAGGAGACAGGCATCCTCAGGTATCAGCTCTGGCTTCTGTGACAGTGACTTCTTTCAGCCCTGAGAGTTAGAGAAGTCAATACCTGCAATGATTTTTGCTACATCTTAACTTCATTTTTTTTATCCACAGACTTTCCCAGTCTGTTTCACTGTCTGGTCTCGCTCAGGTGTGCTAGCTATGCCCTTTTTGTAATAAACTTTCAAACACTTGCAAAGATGATTGCATCCCTAACCTGGGGAGGGGATTATTACTGGCTATGTAGAAATCCTGTCTGGGAGCAGCAAACCCCACTGCAATCACTTTGTATCAGCACCTGGAGGCAGGCACATGGCCCTAAATGTGAGGCAGGTATTTGTAAGTGGGATGGGTACCATGACTACATAAAGAAGTTTAATGAAATGACCTGTGCTATGCATGTGTGTGACTTCCACTGCAAAGCTATAAAAACTGTCCCTCTTTCTCTCTAAACTACTTTCTGGCCGCGTTTTTGTATCCCCCACAATATGGAGCTGTTGAAATAGATCTAAATATTCAGGGTATTGCACAACTTGAGATAACGCTGCCAGTCTTGCTCAATGGCAGAGGGATAATAATGGCAGGCTCTCACAAAAAATACCTGCAGGGAGAGATCCCAGTTTCATTGGTTTGTTTGTTTTAAACTGAACTGCTGTATTTGCATTTGTTGGTGCCAAATTCTTTTGCTCCCTCTGCCATATACCTGAATGCTGGCTTACCCACCATAAAATGTAGCATGAATTCCCATGCTGCATTAACTGCTGGAAAACATACAGCCGAGGAGAAGGGAATTCAGGTGTTCTCAGGAGATACTTCATCAGTGAAAATGGAAGGTGATGCTCAGGAGATTGGCACCTCACATGCAGCTCTCCAAGGAAACTCAGTGCAGGGGGGAAGGAGTAACAGCATTTCTTGCTTCGCTTGCCGAGCTGCAGCCTTTTACTCCGCTTTTCCTGAGGCCCCTCAACACCAAGCTGTCCTTAGTGTTTTAAACCATACCCTACTAATCGCTGGCATTAAAAATAGAGGGGCTTCTTTGCTGTGCAACTGAGAGGGTGTCAGCCCCTGAGCCCTTTGGCAGCGGTGTGAGGGCTCCTGCCGACTCGGGCGGGTGCTGGCACCTGGCCCAGGACAGCCATCGCTGCCAGAGCTGCGCTGCCACCCGCTCTTCAAGTGAGAACCCGACACCAGGGCAAAACCCAGGACAGCTGCAGCAGTCACACACCAGCGCGCCATTTGGAGGCTTACACAGAGGCACAAAAATGAGCTGTGCCTTAATATAACCTATTACAGCCAGCTAAACCATGATTTGCAGAAGGAAATTGCATCTTCCACAATATATCCTAATGCTGTTGCTGCACGGAGGCACTCTGAAGGCACCATAAAATCTTAAAAGGCATCGGGCAAAATGGAACGTTTTTCTTACAGTGTCACAGTAATCCCGATTAGGGCTATAATGCACGAATGTGTGAGATACAAGGTTTCTTAAATAGGGGCTGTTTATGCAAGCATTTCCTTGCCATGCCTGCTGGGAATACAGCCTCGACAGGAAAACGACATTTGCAAACAAATGAGCAGAGAGACACCAGCAAGTTCTCATCTCGGAGGGAAATTAGCATTTTAATATTCTGTGCAGGGTTTTGCTAGGCGGCCAGGGCTCGTAGGTGCTGTGTAATAATGACACCAATAATTAATAAGAAATCTGATGCTGAAATGCCACAGAGTTGGGGCTGTCTGCATCCCTGGAATGTGCAGGGGCTCAGGATGGGAGCTGTTACTGTGACAGATACCTTCCTAAGAATATTTTACAACTGGGGACAGGAGACTCATGGCTAAAATTAAGGGATAAGAGGGGTGGCTGGTAAGAGAGCTGAGTGGCATGGAAGTAAGGAAAAACTTTGATGCTGAGAGAAAGAAAGACAAAAGTATCATAGGCCTGATGCTGCTGGGACAGAGCATCATTGAGCAGTGCTGGCCCAGGCTTTCCACCCCTTAAAACTGCTGGTCCCATCTGGGCAGGGACAGTGAGGACATGGTGCTTGTTGGATGGGGAGTGGGATAGACAAGGATGGAGGCAGGGGGCAATGGAGTCTCTGCAGCTCTCTCAGTGGGACAGGGGGGATGGAACCTTACCCCGGGAACAGCAGAAAGGGTGGGCTGAGCCACCATTGATGGCAGGCTGGGAGTCAGCACGAAGGGAAGGCGGTAGTTGTTGGCTGGCAGGTGCAACCGCTCTGTGCCTCCAGAGAAGTGGATGCTGCTGGTCTGTGTCTGAGTGCCTGGTCTGGGGAAGAAATCTCACATTTCTCCTGCATAGCCTTGTACAGAGCTGGGAGGAGATGCTGCTGCAGCTCCTGGCTGGCCCAGCTCTACCATCCATCACAAAATCTTGTAAAGAAGAGGTGCAAAAAATATGAAAACCATGTGGAACGTTTACAAGGAGAACATCTCGTATGAGCAGCTCCTCCTGTGGCTGACTCGGAACCACCAGCTTAAGACCGTGAAGGTTTGAAGACTCCCTGGTGCAGGCTGTTGAACCTCCACCCGTCCCAGAACTGCAGGACCCAGGCTAACTGGGAGCGTTTATCCCACCAGATGGCTTAAAGGGGTTTTGTTCCCCAGCAGGCTGCTTGGAGGGATGCTCCAAGTGGTGGTTTTTCACAGGCAAGGCACATCTCATAACACCACCGTATGCCGCATAGCCACAGTGAGGCATTTCTGGCAGCGTCTGATGCCGTGGCAATTAATTAACCGTGGGCACAGCAGGTGCCTCTTTAGCCCAAAGCTGCCATTTCACCACAGGCATTCCACCATAACCTGCTTCTGATGTGATTTTTCTGTCAAATGTATCTGTTGCTCTCACTCTTTTTCTTTTTTTTTAATTTTAAATTTTAATGACGCCTTTTACTACTCTCTCCAGAGCCATTTGCCAGCTGCTGCAGTCAGCCATTCCCCACACACGCAGGAGAGGCTCAATTTAGGGCTTCATTTCACAGAAGGTGAGAAACACACAGGCTGGGGCTGCTGATAGGCATTGCTCTCTCCCAGGGCACACTCAGAGCCCTGATTGCTCTTTTCCCTCCCTCCTGGGCCTGGCCAGCACAAATTCATCCTTACTGCTCCAGGAAGGAGCCTCTGGAAACTGACTGCTCTTCATTGTTTTATCTCCTATTTCTGTACGTGTATTTTGGAGGTCTTTCTCTGAGGTCTGCCTGGGTGGCTTTTGCCTCTTTTATGGGATTCTAAAATTATTGGCTGGTGTTTATTCTCTTCACTGGGTGAAACGCTTACAGCCTCTTGCTAAATCTGAACAGTTCCTCTCTAATTTGTGTTTCTGTCTTCTCAAACCTTAAAAAGAGAGAGGGAGATATTTTGAGTCCAAATTAGTTGTTTGAAAATTGTGCTTTGACAGAAAAAGCATGCTGCTGACTGTGCGGTAGGGAAGGCTGGAACCCAACCGATAGCTATGTCCTCTAGCAGGGGGGATTTAAGTCAGGCCACTTTCCTCTCAGATGCCCATTTTGCTGGGCTACTTGTACTGCAAGTGTAAATGGGAGGACTGATTTTAGATCCCTGATTTCACAATAATGTTATGGGCTCATATCAGTAGTTGCCAAGAATGATGTTGGCTCTTACTGTGGAGTTTGGAATCAGGTGAGGAGGAAGCAGAGTAGCAAGTAAGATTACAGCCATGGACTTGAGGAGAGCTGAAGTTACTGAATGCCTTCTTTGCATTGGTATTCACTGACAAGACCATCCCTCAGGAATCCCTGACCCAGGAGACCAAGGTAAAGGACTGTTGGAAGGAAGACTTTCCATGGGTGAAGGAGGATTGGGTTAAAGAACACCTAGGCAAACTTGACATCCATAAGTCCATGGGCCCTGATAGGATGCATCCATGAGTGCTGGGAAAGCTCCGGGACACCATAGTGAGGCCACTCACCGTCATCTCTGAAGGGTTGTGGTGATCAAGAGTGGTGCCTGAGGACTGGGAGAAAGCAAATGTCATCCTGGTCTTCAAAAAGGGCAAGAATGAATACCCAGAGAACTACTGCCCAGTCATCCTCACCTCAATCCCTGGAAAGGTGATGCAGCATCTCATTCTGGAGGCCACCTCTATCTATATGGATGACCAGAAGGTGATCAGGAGTAGTCAGCATTGGTTCACTAAAGGTGAATCCTGCTTCACCAACCTGAATGCCTTCTGTGATGTGACAACTACCTGGATGGATGAGGGGAGAGTGGTGGATATTGTCTCCCTTGACTTCAGCAAGGATTTTGACACTGTCTGTCACAACACCCTCATAGGCAAACACAGGAAGTGTGGCCTGGATGAGTGGACAGTGAGGTGGATTGAGAACTGGCTGAACAGCACATCCCAGAGTGATGTAATCAGTGGCACAGGGTCTAGTTGGAGGCCTGTCTCTAGTGGTGCCCCCAGGGGTCTATACTGGGCCTGGTATTGGTTAACTTATCCATCAATTCCTTGGGTGAAGGGGAGATGGCTCCTCAGCAAGTTCACTGATAACACAAATCTGGAAAGGCCGATACCCCAGGGTGCTGTGCAGCCCTTCAGCAGGACCTTAACAGGTTGGAAGGATGGGCAAAGACCTGTGTGACGTTCAACAAAGACAAATGCAGGGTCCTGCACCTGGGGAGGAATAACCCCATGCTCCAGTACAGGCTGGGGGCTGACCTGCTGGAAAGCAGCTCTGAGAAGGACCTGTGGATCCCAGTGGACAAGTTGCCCATGAACCAGCAGTGTGTCCTTGTGGCTAAGAAGGCCAATGGGTTCCTGGGGTTTATTTGGAAGAGCATTGCCAGGAGGTCAGGGGACGTGATCCTCCTCCACTGCTCAGCCCTAGTGAGGCCACATCTGGAGTGCTGTCCAATTCTGGGATCTTCAGGACAAGAGTGATATGGAGGTCCTGGAGCAGGTCCAGTGGAGGGTAACAAGGATGATTTGGGGTCTGGAACATCTCTCTTACAAGGAAAGGCTGAGGGAGCTGGGCCTGTTCAGCCTTGAGAAGAAACAACTGAGAGGGGACCTCATCAATGTCTATCAGTATCTGCAGAGAGGGTGCCAAAAGAATGGATCCAGGCTCTTCTTGGTGGTGCCAAGCAATAGGGCAGGAGACCACGGGCAGAAACTGATGCACAAGAAGTTCCAGCTGAACATGAAGAAAAACTTCACTGTGCAGGTGACCAAGCACTGGAACAGGTTGCCCAGAGAGGCAGTGGAGTCTCCCTCACTGGAGATATTAAAGAACTGCCTGGACACGATCCTGTGCCATATGCTCTGAGATGACCTTGCTTGAGCAGGGAGGTTGGACCCTTTGTGGTCCCTTCCAACCTGACCCATTCTGTTATCCTGTAGAACCTTAAAGCCTCATGCAAACTACCAAACTGAGCCCAGTCTCTTAGATTTGAGTTGCACCGTGCCCTCTCTGCCACGAGGTGTCCAGAGGTTTGGCATCTGCTGTTGTCCTTCACAGGCCATGAGCCAGACAATTCCCAAGCTGAGAAATTCTGTAAAGGCTGGTGGCAATGAAGCCACAACCTGGAATACCTATGAAGTGGATCCAGGCTAAACAAGGATGAGCTGATGAGACTGCAAAGTAATTTCTTCAGGCAATGGAGATGGGAACAGCCAAAAAATGGCTCCTAGCTAAATGGGTGAGTGTGTTAGCAATGGTTTTAGGACAGGCAAAATGATCACCTATGTAACCCATGTCTCTTCTGAGAAAGGAAGACCAGGCCTGTAACTGGAGCAATAAAAGGGAAAGATCTGCTGTGGTCCATATTTTTTCACTTATTCCTAGCATGCCTGTGGGGCATCAGGCGGGCCATGTGGCTTAGTGTTAGGCAGGGCTTTCTTATCCTGCCACCCTTTGCCTGTGCTTAGGATCACATCATTCACAACCACATCAGTCTTGCTCCAAAGTAAATGATATATCAATAAATCAAGAATGACAAAAAATATTGCCATTTCAATTTCAAGCAGCATTTAGCTAGATCTGTTCTATTCTTTCTTTATGATTAGGTCAGTTCTTGCACAAGCGTGGCTCTGAAGGCAATTTGTAAGAGCTGGAAGCTTGAGGGCAAATTTTCCACAGAGGACTGTGTAGATCAGTGATTTACACTATTTTTCATCTGCAGTGGGAAGAGAAGTCTGTAAAATAGGGGGAGCTTTTCAAGAGAAAGTGATTGCCGAACACCTCCAGGATTTTGCTTTGTCAGAGATGAGGAGGATGTTATTTGCGTTCACAGAGATAAACACATTTCCTTCATCTCCCTGGTGCCCAGACCGTGCAGATTCCATAAAGAGCTGTGCCTTCAGAGCTCCTCTCATGTGCCCATTCACATAAACACAAAGGATCACACTAGGAAGTAAGTGATATAGTTGAGGTTGCAATTTTTTTCAGCTCTGTAAATCTAGCCAGGACTCCCAAGTGAGGTTTGGGATATTAGATGGACTTCAAAAATCAGCATCTGCACAAGCAGCAGGTTGTCTGTAGCCTGACTTTTGCATTTATTTTTATTTTTTAATCTTTTCGCAATCAGGCTGTCGTGCTGCCTCCCTGACTCTCCAGTGCACGCATGCATCTCGGTTGGAGATAAAGTATCCCCATCTACTGGCGGCTGAAAGGATAACGGCAGAAAATTTTAGAAGGTAATGGTGCTTTTGGCAGTGAGATGTGAGAGAGCACATGTGAGATGATGCAGAGAGCCCTGCTCCAAGGACAGGGAAGGTGGCTCACAGCTTCCTTGCCTGCATTAGAGCAGCTGAAGCCTGGCAGGTAATTTCTCAGTCAGCCTTGCTGTGGCTGTACCTGCCTGTGTCCTGTGTGCAGGGAAGGTTGATGCTCCTGGCACTGTTTTCCCTGGGTGCGCAGGACACATCATGCACCGGAGCAGCTGTGGCTCCACTGCCTGAAAATAAGAACTGAAGGCTGAGCCCATGAACCACGCTGCCCCAGCAGAGAGCCAGTCCCCCACAGGACGTGGGCTCAAGTCTCTGGGCTGTGAAGGGCTCCAGCCAGCTGGACACCTTCCAGGCTGTCAAAGCCAGGTGTCAAGTGCAGAAAAGATCCTGTTTCTTCTGTGCCCTTTACAGCAAAGTAACCAGCGAACCCAGAGCAGGGGTGTGTGAAGATAGGAAGATGCTACTTCTGCTCTGATTCAAATGTGTTGATAGGTTGTTCAGATCATCCAGGGATATTGTAAGCTGTGGTGACCTGGGGGACAGCACAGAGGTGGGGGTCACCTCCTGGTGTCAGGGGGGGTGTTCCACAGCCCACACCTTCACTGCTGTCCTTGCCTAAGTAGTGGAGGAAAGCACAGCCATGGCTTGTTTTGTGCTCCGCAGCAGAGACCTGGGGTTTCACAGCCCATGCACAGCCCTTGGCAGGTGAAGGCATGGGTGAGCACAGAGGGAACAGTGCTAGGAATGGGATCTTCTTTGCTCAAGGGTCCCCATAGCTATGGAGTCCCATCCACTGCAGTCAGTGAGAGGCAGTGGTGTACAGGCAGTGGCGCTGAGCTGCACCTGTGGCGTGGGCACACTTTTGTTGAGCTCAGAGAGTGGAGCCCACGGAGCTGATCACCAGCAATGGGCAGTGGATCACCTGCACCCACCCGAGATAGCTTCCCCTGAGAGCTGCTCACAAGTCCTAGCCAGTCTCACTGGCAAGTCTTTGGCCAGTGCTCACCAGCTCCTTCAGGATCTGAGGGAGATGGAGCAGAGGAGAAAGGGAGATGAGAGAAAAGAGAATGAAGAGGTATCAGAAGGCAGCGGGGAAACTGAGAGAACACCCAAGGATTTCATGGGGGATCTCCTTTCTTCATAGCAGCTCTTGCTCTGTTTCGTCAGGATACCTGTGTGACTTGTCCTTCTAAGAAAATTGTGCTTTTGGTTCACATGTGGAGTGTGTCAAGGTGGCAGCCACCCTGGAGATTGCAGTACAATGTACATGGCTTTATTCCCTACACGGTCATTCATTCCCTACTTGCTGGATGGATTTTGAAGCTGGGGCCAAGTTTTGTGTTGCTGCAGCTGCCAGCATCCAGGTTTTAGCATGGACACAGTCTCTGCTGAGACAGTGGGATAGAAACAGTCTGCTCATACATTTGTGTCTCTTGTCAGTAAAGGTGCACAGGAGATGTGTCTCTTCTTCCCAAGCTACTTGGACCTGTTTTGTTGAATATTCCTAAAAGGAATTCCTACTAACGGCAGCACCCAGCAGATGGATCATGTGGACTTCTTGGAGAGACACCATCATGCTCCACTAAAAGCCAGTTAAAAGACAGACAGAGGGAAGAGGGATTAAGAGCCACCCCATCTTTAGCTGTTTCATGCTTTTTCTTGCTAAGGACTTTATGAATTCTCTTTAGCACCATCATCTCCCCTCCCCATTTGCAAAAGGCCACCACAAAGCGAAGAGAAGCACTTCTGGGTTTCAAGAAAACATTGTTCAGGGTGAGCCTCTCTGTCCATCCATCACTGCTGTTTCCCTCTCCAATCTACTGTTCTTGGCATTTGCAATGTGCCACAGCAATCACAGCCCACATCCCTGCACAAGCAATGCCTGTTGCTCACTCCCGTGCCTGTTGCCAGCTGCTGAGTTAGGAGGTTGTGCTGGGAGCCTCCTCTGACACTGTCACAAGGAATTTTAATGTTCTGGTCATGTTCCACCTAGCTACAAAACTCCAATACATCAGATTTTCTATGGAAGGGACTGCAACCTTGGCACTGGAGAAAGTAGCAAGTCTCACATCCTGGAAACTGTGGGCCCATGGGCTCCTGAGAAGCTGAAAATAGAGCAGCTTGTGTTGCTAGTAGATGACTCCTTGTTAGGCAGCCAGGGAATGGTGCTGAGGGACAGCTTAGGACAAGTGTGGGCTCTTCTGAAACTTTGCCAAAGTCATAGCTTTTCCACAAAATATTTCAACATCACTGAATTGGCAAATTCTAATGAAAAAAAATATTTCAGCTCATTTTTCTTTACTGGGGAAGAGACCCAGCTTGTTGGAACAAGCACTTTGGTAATACATCCAAAGCCACAAATTTTCTTTTATTTCTGGTCCCCTCTATCTTCTTCATGTATGCTTCAAATCAATCATAGCTTGATGTTTCTCAAACAAACGGGAGAAAATGCAGAGCCTCACTATTTTGCTTCTTTCATTTTACAACTCTTTGCCTGTTTTTCCATCTGAATTGAAGTAGTGTTGTAGGATGATGGATCTGATTTTTCCATCTACCCAAGTTTATGTCAGGAGTAACTGTCCTGGGATGATTTTTGTTTGTATATTGGGGAATCTCAGAAAAGCAGGTGATGTCTAGTAAACACACAAAATCACTCCTTTAGTTTCCCAAGTTGCTGAGTTTTGAGCTGTCATAACACTGAGTGGTTTGATTTGGTATTAAAATCAAATACTTATGTTGAGCCTTGGGTGTTTTAATAATGCCCTTTGGAAAACTCAGTTGTGTATCCTGTGTGATTTGTTCTGAACAGAAATTATATTTAGTACCTTAAAATAATTGTCTTGAGAGGACTGGAAGTCCTCGAGCCTGAGTGGTCTTGGTTCAGTCCCTCTCGAGGCAGCCAAACAAATTCAAAAGTAACAGGAGCAGCATCCTGAATAATCACTGCTTTCTGCTTGAAATGTCACACAGGCCAGCATGACAGGGTGTAGGAGGAATACTAAACAAACTGTTAATCCCCAAGGCTTGGCAAGAACCTGCTGAGCATACCTGCCTCACTGTGGTCTTACAGCATATAGCAGGCATTAGCAAATCCAGTAAAGGAATAAACTGGATCATCTGGGAGTAAAGCAACTGGAAAAAAAATATCAGTGTAGTCCGGGTCATTTCCACTGCAAGATTGAAGAGCTGAGTGTATCAAAGTGAAAGCAAAGCAGCTGAAATGCCTTGGATAGGATATTGGCTTCTCTAGCACATCACCAAATTTCACGTTATACTTTCATATTTGTCTAAAAAACACAGGGCCATGCAAATCTGGAACAGTCACGCATGCCAATTTCAGAAGCGAAAAGGGGGGACAACTTCAGCTGGTATCAGGTTAAGCTAGTAATGGTTGTTGATAGCTCCTTTAAGTGAGGGGAGGCACAGGAAATGCAAAAGTTTCTTGGTGCAGGGTGTGTGCCACAGAGTGTGAAGTGACATCTGTTGTGGGATTCTCTACCCAGATATGAATTACCTTGTACAGGAAATCAAACAGTTACAGTTAAGTGCATAACAGCCAAAATTGCCAGCGAATTTTGCTCAAATGATTTTACAAACTATGTAATTTTTCTTGCCTCTGTTGTCTAGGAGAGGTGGTGTGCCTGTAAGGAGAGACAAGACCATCTCTTCGTAGGGCTTCTCCCAAAAGGTGCTTGCTGTAGTGTTATCCACCTGTGCATCTTGGCTTTGGCATTATCTTCACCTGCTTCTGTTTCCCTTGCTCAACTTTTGCATGGAAAAACAAATCTGGAGTATTGCTTGATGAGAGTGGCTTCTCCATACCTCTTAAGAAACAATGGACATGGCCACAGGACTTGGCACGAGGTTTTCTATGGGGTTGTGCTTCGACAAGGTTGTAGAATTAGAATTTGGGTTTGCTTTCTAGCCATTTGTGGCTTTCACCTGTCTCAGCTTGGCAGCAATATTTAAATCTTTAAAGTGTTTATGTAGCCAACATCAGCCTGACATTGGGCTTTCTGAGTGAGGGATGCTTGCATGAGTCTTTGGAAACACAGCCTCCTTTTTCTTTGGCTCTTCATAGCCTAAATGCAAGCAGCTGAGCGAACGCAAACTCACCCGTGGCATTTTGTATCCCTAAATGGTATGCAGAATAATTATGCTTCTATAATTGTGTGTGGCAATAGTTTTTGAATCTGTTGACAAAGTTGTCTAAAATTTTTGCCTTCAAATGAGAATTTTTGGTGAGCGTATCTGACAATACCTGGCTTCATATCCCCATATAGCCTCCATCTGACTTTCGTGAAACACACACAAAATATGTCTCTCATTTTTGGTACTTTTTGTGCAATAAGGAAGTAATTTTTTCTCAAAAATTGCACTTACTCTTCATTGCTCTTTACCATGTGTTAAAGTCATATTACATTAGAAAATGAGTAGATGCTGTTGATGCCTGGTCTGCTTTATTAGCCAGGGTGTTATTTTGCAGTGTACAGTACACACAGTATGCATTCCAGATCCCTGAGGTGCCTGTTCTTGGCATCCTTCTTGCTCTGAAATCTGTGCTGCCACTTCCTCATTGCTGAGACCACCAACAGACAGGATCTGAGAGTCCAAATGCAGGGGTTTAAGATACTGCTGGCACTCAGGTCCAGCCCGTGTTTCTGCCAACACAGAGAGGGCCAAATAATATGAAATCTGAACCTCATCCAGGATGTTTCACAGACCATATATTTGCTGAGGCATCAAGCAGAAGGCATGGAGTAGACACCTGGTCCTGGTATCATCTTCAGTCACTTCATCTAAATCTGTAAGATCTGTGCCCTTGGTTAATCATGCTAAATAGCTTAAGCTAACATGATGTGCTGCTGGTTTTTCTGCACTGTTAAGCACTGCTAAGGAGCCACAATGCTTTTCTGTGAGGTCCCAAAGAAACTCCAGTTTTCAAAAAGAGCTCTAAACATCGGCATGGCAGCAGCGAAAGGAATTCAGTAATAGCCAGTGTGGTTTCACTAATCAACTGCAACAAAAATTTCACCTCATCAATTTTCTCTCTGAATATATTTGTATGTTAGAAGGCACTTCTTGCATGTCTGATCATCTGCATAATGAAAGATGTAGACTTTCAACTTGGTTTATTATGTAACTCATTTGATAAATATTTCGTTGTATGAGAATATCTCTATATAAGTGAATAGATATATATCTATAGAAGAGAAAAACATCTAATTTGATGATGTTTAGAAAATTTCAAGGAGTGGAGAATGCTTTGGTTCCTTTCGTTGATGGTTTCAGTAATTATTTACAACTTCTGCTATGGCCCTGGACCTTGTTTCTCATTTTAATGAATCTAGTTTAAACCTTCAGCTTCTAGTTTTTATTATCTCTGTCTCTGCTAGTGTATAGACTACACTTGGTTATTGTATTTTTTCCTTATTCAGGTTCTAATGCAGCATAAATTCTAGTCACTTCTTTGTTTTCCTTCTAACAAGATTACAAAATTGAACTGTGAGCTCCCTTCACCCTCTTTGAAGCCTTTTCTTATCTATATATTTTGGTAAGGAAGGTACTAAAGATCAAAACATAACCAGTATAAAATGCAGGGTATTCTAAATGATACACATTGTAAAGAGGCCTTCTCGGTTCCCCAACTAAATACAGACTGTCAGAGAACAATTTGGTAACCCTGCTAATACTGCTGTTGCAGTAAATGCTGCTGTTTTAGGAGGTCTCTAGGGAGTTCATAAGGCCACATTGTCACTTTGCTGGTCACATTAGTGTCCAGGAAGTTGTGGTGAAAACCTTAGAGCAGACAGAGCTGAGAGTATATTTGCTGCTGAGCCTGTGTCTGCTGGGTGCTTCCTGGTGCTGTGTCCTGGCAAATACAGGAAGGAAGGAAACCTGCTAAGGGAATAATGATGGAATCACAGAATGGTTTGGGTTGGAAGGGAGCTTAAAGGTCATCCAGTTCCAACCCCTCTGCTGTGGACAGGGACACCTTCCACTAGACCAGGTTCCTCTGAGCCCTGTCCAACCTGGCCTTGAACACTTCCAGGGACGGGGCATCCACAGCTTCTCTAGGCAACCTGTGCCAGTGCCTCGTCACCCTCACAATAAAGAATTTCTTCCTTATATCAAATCTAAATCTGCCCTCTTTCATAACAATTAAATAAAAATCAAAGGTGGGATTTTGAGTGTACTGTGTTATGTTTAATTACAGCACTCTCTTCAGAATTTCTCTTTAAACTTTTGCTAAAATGTATTTTTACAACGCCTATCAGATTTCTCTGTCTTTCACAAGACTTTCCTGAAGAACTCTGTTGTGAAAATATCATGGAGCTTGGCTTCTGCTTTCCCTAGAAGGCAAACTCTAAGTGTACACCCTTAGATGTAGTCCAAAACTGAAACAGTATTCAGACAAATTCTCATTGCCATCTTCCTTATAGACTAATCAGCTTCTCTTACCCCAGAGAGTTGAGATGGAGTAATGACCTGTAAAGATTTCATTGTTTTCCTGAACATTCAACTTTCTTTTCTGAATTTCTGTATGATTTTTAGATTATTCAAGAGGGATATTTATTCATACTGGACCAGTAAAGAAAGTCTCTGTGATGAAACACTCTGTTCATATACATTCACCATCTGTATGGCTGCAATAGCTAAAGACAAAAGCACACTGTGGAGGAAGAGCTCTTGAAAATGTGAAGCTTGAATGGCCCACACTGAAGTATCATGGTTAGATGTATCCTTGCATATGGATGTCCACAGCACAGCTAGGAGACACTCTCTAGGCTTCCAAAATCCTATCTGGGCCTTCATTGCACTGAATACAAACCCTGAGTGAGTTCTCTAGGGAGGCCTCTCATGATTATTCCAGATTCCTGTCCAGGAGACAGTGGAAGAAAAAATATAGCCAAAGCCATAGTGAATGACTTTGGGCTGCTGCCACTTCCTCGTGCCTGCCTGGCCTGCTTTGAGCAGCAGCAGGGAGAAAAACAAGGTATATTGAGCATATTTGTAGCAGTTGCCAACAAACCACTCTCCCATCGACCTTGCTGCAACTCTGGTTCTTTCAGGCTGATGAGACAATGCTTGGACTCATGAGAAATCAGGTAATTGCAGAGTTTGTTCCTTGTAGTTCAGAAGACTCGAAAGTTTTTGCTTAGCTGGGTACATGTGCTGATCTGCTTTATCAACCTGCTTGCTACACTGCTGCCCATGTTTGTAAGTCTGTTAAATGTAAAATGATGAACAAGCTACTGAAATGTAATTGCAAAACTTCCAAACTGCCAAAGTAGAACTCATAGAATGCCTTGGTTTACTTTCTAGCAGATAAAAGTAACATCTGCACTGCTGCCTAGAAGACAGTTCTGTAAACACAAGTTTTCTGCAAGTGTTCTTCAACACTGGCAATTCAATGGCTGACACACATTTACACAAGTAAAGCTTGTTTTGGGTTTACGCTCTAGAAGCTGTGTTTTCATTGATAAATACGTTTGCCATGGGTCCTGCAGGTTTTTTTCCTACAAGGAAACAGAAATTTCTGACTTCAAAACAGGAAGTGAGAGGTTACGTTCAAGATGTGTTGTGGTTGATTTCAGTGAGGGTTTTTTTCACTAGTGTGATAAAAGCAGATGTCAAGAGAGCACTTGTGGACGGACTCTACTTGAAAGCATGGGGGAGAGCAGGCAGTAGGTAGATCTGCTGTGTTTCTTGCTTAACTCAGCTGCAGTTCCTGCACTGCTCCTCATCTCTGGGCTACAAACCTTGTCAAAAGGAGTGGGGAAACAGATGGGTCAGGAATTGGCTCTATTTAAGAAGTCATTGTCTGTGTCCCTTGAGTGATGTTGGCAACACTGCCAGTTATCTGCCATCCACACCACTGTGGTGTTTCGGGTTCAGCTGCAGTGTGAAGCTCTGTGTACACACATGGATGTGTTAGAACCACGTCACAGGCATGTTCCTCAAACGCCTCTCATGTAGTGGTGACACTGTAATTTGACTTAAAAAAGGGGAGACCACGAACAGCCCTTATCAGTAGGTGCTGGATGTTTCCTAGTGGGAATGTCAGACTGAAGGGGATTATTTTGTAAGCTGTCTCTTCTCCCATTACAAGTCGTAAAGTTCACTCCTTCCTCAAGGACTGTGCAGTATCAAATGTCTCTGTTGAACAACAGCCTGCTTGTGAGTGCCAGAAATGAGGTTAACTGAAGTTTTTTTGTGATAAACCATCTCACATTCCCCTTGCAGGATTGAAAGACCAACATTTTAAACTTCTGGAATACCCTGAAGAGTGTTTGTCTGTTGTGAACATCCTTGATGTTCACCTAAAGACATTATAGGAGAGGGATCACAGCCTTGCTTCAGTTTCTTCTGAATAAATCCCTAATAAGATTCCTAAAATTCTTGAGTAAGTACAGCTTGGATGTGTATGGCCTTACCTCGACACTTTTTAATTACAGGAATCTATAATTCTTCTTTGATGTTCCCTGTATTTTCTGTTGCACAAGAGTTTATCATGGAGCACAATCCTTTGGAAAGAGAGCTGTGTACTGTATGTGAACAGTACTATGACTATTTCCTGGTGCCTGGTGAAAAGCAACTCAGTGAGAAATGATGGGGACTAAAAGCAGAGTTACTACTTCCTGTAGGATTGGCATAACAAGATAGGAGAAAAGGCAGGCCTAAACCATGTTGTGCATCTTCACAGGCTTGAAAGAATCAAGGCAAATCTCTGACCACCACAATTTTAAGAAAGCAGACGTTAAAGACATTACATTAATAACCTTTAGAAGTGCAGGCATGTGGGAGTTTGTTGTTGACTTTAATATGAGTGCGTGCAAATTTCTTTCCTTTACTCTGCTACGGGCAGTAAAGTCATGATATTATGAAAGAGACAAACATAGAAATGTGTACAAGAATGCCTACAAGATATTCCAAAGAGAAAAAAACTATTTATACATATTTTTAGGCTTAAAAAATGGTGCTGAAAGGGATTAGGTTTTCTCTTGTGCTCAACTTCTACACCAAAAATAGATATTCCCTACATACCATAATGCTGTTGAAAACTGATGGATTTACTTGTAGGAAGCAAGACACTAAAACCAGGCACATGAACCAGCAATGCAATATTTAACCAGCATGTTTACTATTCACTGGTGTTTGTTTATGCAAATAATTATTTGACTAGTGCGGCTCTTTGAAGAAAGAAATGCTTTGTTAAAGTACCTGTGCTGTATTCAAGCACATACCATTTTAATTCTGAAAAATATTCTGCAGGAAAACAAACAAACAAACAAACCAACCAAAAAAACCCAGGATTATTAAATTAAATGCTGGTATTTATAAGGTAAAACTGAAGCAATTCAAAAATTCTTACCGAAAGAAAACAAATCTATCCTCGGGCTTTCTGGCTTACATATCCTAAGAAAGTAACTGCAACAAAGTCTAGATTCAGTGTTAAAAATGTCCTTTGCAGATGCACAGAGATACATGGAGAGCCTTTGTCAGAAGTAGCAAAGCCTTCAGAGCTGGTGGATGAGGTGAGGGGCCAAACAACTCACTAGCTGCAAGGAGCAATCCTCTGCTGAACTTATTATTCAGATTCCTGGTTGTGTAACTTACTATTTGCTCATTTTGCTGGTGTGGTCAGGAGTCACTCAGAGCCAAGGAGCCTGACAAACATCTGTTTTTTCCAGGTCTATGCTGGAACAGATTGTCACCCTGAAGCCCCAACATCTGCTCTGTGCAGAGGAACAGTTGTGGTACTTGCTTGGTGCCAGAGCCTCTTAAAGGCACATTTCCCTGTGAGGCAGTGGAGCCTGAGTGTGGTAGCAGAAGGGCTTGGTTCAGGTTTTGGAGACAGAAGGTTGACTTCCAGGGATTTAACAGGGATTTACCTCTCAGCTTTTTCTGTGCTTCCTAAAAAATGAGGTATGCAAGTAATAAGGTTGAATTTACTTGGGTTTTTTTGCCGATTTCTTTTGGTTTGGTTTTTTGTTTCCTGTGTTTTTCAACAGAGCAGCCCAGAAAGAGATCATGCAATCTGCTGGGAAATGTGTCTTTCATCACAGAATCATAAAATAATTTAGGTTGGAAGGAGACTTTGGAGGGCATCTGGTCCACCTCCTTGCTCAGAGCAGGGAAAAGTTGCAACTTGTATCTATCCAAGACGGGAAATGAAGGTCTCTAGGGAAGAAAAGCCTCAAATATGAGAGCTGCACCTGCAACAGTTTGTTGGTTTTTTTTTTTTCCCCTGTATCTTGCCTGATTCTCAGAGCCCAGAGTTACTGGGCTGCTAAAGTGTATCTGTTCCAACAAAACCCTCTGCAAACTTAATTACAAAGGTCTTCTGTTGCAACTCACTTTGCTAATCCTCAAACAATTTCAAATTGATTGCCTTGGCCTACTACGGGCAAGGCAGAAAAGTGAGTCCAATGTAATTGAGCATTCATTACAAATTTGAGAACTAATGACAGTCAAGCAGATATGGGACACATTACATATTTTACTTTTATTAAATGATAATTCTATTTTACACTATGTGCTAAAACTTTGGCGGCAGGGAGGGAAGGTGATGTATCCAAACAGCAGTGCAGATTGTAAGGCTAGTAAAAATGATTCAGATATTGCCCTGTGAAAAAAAATGGTTTTACCCTTCTGTAATTGGAAACGTCCATGTGAAATACGCAAGAGCCTAAATATATTGGATTATTGGATTGTAACGGGAGGATTTAAGCTTATAACTGCCTCCTGTAATTTCGTTTTACCGTGAAAAACATGAGCGGGCTGAGGTGCTCGGTCAGTGCGGGAGGTTGAGCCGCTCGCCCGGGAGTCGAAGCCCCAAAGCGGCAACACGGGGGGCGTGACTGGCCCGGAGCCACCCGGGGGCGCGCACGGCCGCGGCCAAGGGAGCTGCCGGGTCCCGCTCCCGGGTCCGGCTCCCGGGTCCCGCTCCCGGGGGCGGCTCGAGCGGCGGCCGTTGGGCGCGGCCGTTATTCCCGCCCGCCCATTCTCNCCCATCCGCCCGGCGGGGGGGGGGGGCGCGGGGGGCGGGGGGGGGACGGACTGGACGGGACAGGACAGTGCCTCTTCCCCGCACCGCCGGGACAGCGACGCCGAGGCTCCCGGCTTGCAGCCGCCCCGCCATGGCTCTCAGCTCCGAGCGGCTCTTCGACTCCCTGGGACATTTCGGCAGGTACTGGGGGTGCCCCGCGCACGCGGCTGTCACACCCGGACATCGCCGTGCGGGGACTGATGGGCGCCCGCGCTGGCCGGGTGTCACAGCTACCCCAGGGGGACACGGCTCCGTGCTCCGCGTGTGCTCACGGCATCGCGCAGGCTGCAGGGCACTCACACAGGCGCGCACTGGCCGTCACAGCGACACACGCACAGGGATTGTCACACGCACGCAGAAAATGACACAACAGCTTAGGCACACCTCTGCGCGGTGTATGTGTTACGCTCACACTAAACAGACAGGCACCGCTGCTTGTATTTGCAGCACTCTACACCCCCCATACACTTTTCCATACTCACACCGCGCATCACATCTCTGTGTGTGCCGTGCTCACACAAGCACCCCCACGGCACCCGTTCCCACGTGGCCTCACCGAGCTGCCGGCACCACGTGCATCCCCACGCACTGTCCACGCAGCCACACATTCGCAGCCATGCACTCTTAGGCACTTAACACTCACACATTTCTTATACCTGTGAGTGCGCGCGCACACACACACACACACACACACAGACGCACACACACACACACACACACACAGACGCACACACACACACACACACAGCGCCCCGGGATCTGGAACAGCCTATGCACTTCGGGGTGACAAGCAGTACGCAGGGGAGCACTGTGTGACACTCAGACAGGCTGTTCCTGCTTAGGGGCACAGGGTTGTTGAGTGCAAGAGATGACGTGTTTTTATTGAAGCTGGGTTTGTTGCCTGTGTTACATGGATGTGGAGTATATGCATATATCCTTGTCAGCAAGGGTTTACCTGTATGGCAAATGGTGTGGCGCATGGTGGCGAGTTTCCTTTGATGTGCTTTGTGGCTATGGGGTGTGTGTGTACAGAGGCCTGGGTTTGTTAGATGGATACACAGACATGGTGTGTGTATGTGTGTGTGTGTGCTTCTGTAGCTCTGGATGCAGGGCTGGTATATGAGACTGCTTATAGCGGGTAATGGAGAAGAAATATTAGGCAAGGAAATTAAGTTTTAGAGGACATGAATATTAAGGCTAATGGGCGCACATCCTCATAGTGAGCTCTCTCCTGCACTTCCGTGATGTGCTGATCATCATGGGGTTTGCAGGCACATGCTCCTCGGAGCAGATGGCTGGAATAGACCCATGTGTCACAATTTGGCTACGAGTTCAAGCAGTTGAATTGCAGTGTTGTGCTTTCTAGCTCAGTGACCAGCGAGCCAGCCTAACCCACAGTGCTGATCTCTCCAGGGCAGGCAGGAGCAGCAGTTTGGACAAAGCCTGGGAGCTCCTTGTAATGGTAGAAGTGCCTGAACTGCAGCAGGAGAGGCTCTTAATATTATGTGCAAGCAGTAGTGGTGGATATCAATAGCCTCTCCAGATGGATAATAATAAGATGGATAATAGCCTCTTAGGATGGAAAGACATTGTCTTGCTTAACTGGCAAGTTGTGACTTACAGGCATATCTATCTGAACAAAATCTCATTTGTTGTCAATTCTAGGTCAGCAACAAAAATACCTTGTTCTGTGTGAACTAGGAGAGAAATCCTAGCAATGAGTTGATTCTGCTGCTGCTGCTTTTCTGTTTTGTGTGCACTTTGTGGAAAGCAGGCACTTGACACTGAATCCTGAAATAACACAAAAGTAGTTATTTTTAATTACTAGAATAGTTTTCCTACTTGAGAACATTTCTCAATACTTTAGATAAAGTTTTCAAAACTACTCCTTGCAATTAAAATGAGACCAATTTTACAGCAATAACCTCACATCTAGGGACCAGATTATCTGAGATGCAATTCAATAGGAGCTGCTTTAAATTTAGGAGCTTTGAGATGAGATGCAGGCTACCAAAATTTGCATAGTCCTGTTAGATTTACGGCTGTTTGAGATTTCAAAGACCACACTAGTGGTATAGTATAACAGTAAGTATAACAGCAGTTTATGGTGGGTGGAGGTATTTAAAAATATTGTAAAAACTCTTTTTAATCCCTTGATAGTGCTAGATAGATGATCGTATTTCATATGAAAAGTTGTTCATAACTGTAACCATGAAGTTAGTTCTGCTCAGTTGGCAGCATCATGGCAATAACAGGTAATCCATCATTCATTTCTTCAGTTTGAGCAATTCCCATAAGGCCCATGTAACCTATGCACTGTATATAGGTTCTGTAAATTTGACAGTCAGATTCTGAGCAATCCAAGCATGACTGTTAGTATTTTGAAACTGTTTCAATTTTCTTAAAATCTGACAGATGCAGTAGAGAATGAGCAGCTATTCATACATAAATAAATATGGAGATAGTATGTATGCATTTTATATATATAAAATATATCACTTTATAGAAGTTATTAATATACAGATAATATATAAACCTTTCACATCGATTAAGGTTGTGAATTTTACAGAATTGACATTCACATGGATGCTGACAATATTTTGTTTTCTGTTTGGACTCTCTTTCACAAGTCTCAATGATGCCATTGTTCTTAGCAGGGTCTTGAGACATGCATGAACAGCCATAAAAATGTAATGGCTTCTGTACCCTACGCCATTAAAGAAAGGCTTTATGCCTCTGTTTGAATTTGGGCATGGGCAGCATCTGTGGCCTATAAGTTCGAGAAGGTTGTTTGAAACACTGTTCTTGAGTCTGTCTGGGGAGCATGAGATCACCGGTCACTATTGCAGAGATTGGATGACAGACAAATAGTGCTGCGTGACTCAGATGGCCTCATCACTAAAGGGTTGCCAAGCCTTAAAGCTCCCAGTTTACCTGCAGTGAACTGCACCCTTCTCCCATGCAGCAGATCCTGCCAGACTGCACCTGTGGGCTCTCCCTCTCAGCCCCTCTCTGCCCACCCACCCCAACTCCAAGAACCCTCTCAGGGGCCCATCAGGTAAAGACAGGCACAGTAAGACACTGGCTGTCACCGGCAGGCTCCGGGCTGCGAAAGGGGAGACATGACCAATGGGCATAAGGTTGGTAGCAAAGTGTGTGCATAGTGGGTAGGTGAGCCTTAGGAGCTGGCTGGCTGGCTCACACTGCCTGCACATCTAATTCCCAGGTAAACTAAAGGACTTTTAATGACTCCAGTGACTTTAATCTACCAGCAGGACACAAAACTTCCATCTGTGGTTGCTGGTGAGAAACAGGCTGTGTATTCTGCCGCTCTGATCTGCACCATGGCAGTGTGCTGAGTGGAGACATGATCTAATCAGGAATAACTGTCTAGAGAGAGATCTGGGGAGGTACCCCTTATGGTAAGTGCAGATGAGCGTAAGGATTTGATTTCCCAGCTGGAACGTCTGGTAGCTATGAGATGCAGCTTACATGGCACGCAGCATTTTCCTTGTGATTAACAGTTTTCAAATCTTGGCTTATACTTTAGCCAAAAGCAGGTGGTGAAAATTGTCAGGGAGAGAGAGGAAGACTGGGTGTCACTGACACCATTTCCAGATTTTGTAATGAAGTATTTCCAGAATCTTTTAAAAGACTGCCTTTTCTTCTGAAATACTCTGTCTTTTACAAAGTTTAGTAAGTTACCTGGATTTTCAAATGTTGGTTTTATAAATAATATCTTTTACTAGCAGCTAGACTATCTAATAAATTTAAAATTACTGCTATTTATCTTTACTGAGATGTTTATGTACTTATTCAGGTTTTGACATCTTTGCACTGTTGTCTTCTATGGACTTTTTGCCTGGTCAGTGGAGTTGCTACAGTTGGACTTTAGAAGCAAGCAAAACAAAGATTAGCAATGGCTGCTGTGAGGAGGAGGGAAGCAGGACAGGCTGCCTGTTTGGATAGGACAGTCACCTGGTTTAGTAGACAGTTATACACTTAACAAGAGTTTCAACATTTTCCCTTAATTACCCTGGATCTTTTCTAGTGTTTATAAATCTATTAGAGACTGCTTAGCTCAAAAACTTGCTTGACTTCTGTAGGAATTCTTCGTAGTGGACTTCTACAGTGCAGGTACTGCTGGTCAGTGCCATGGTAGCAATATTTGAGTGGCCAGTGCTAACACCGTTTCTCTTCTCCCTACTTTGCAGAGCTCCTGGTTCACTTCTAAAGCTCTACACCAAACAGCCTGTCTTCTTTTCACAACTCGGAACTTTTCCAGGCTCCTCTTTTCATGCTGTTACCCTTATCCTGTCTCTTGTTTCACAGCTCACAGCTCTTGTGATCAGATTACATCTGCAAATTGTGCTGTGTGCATGTTATTTCCAGAAATTCTTGGTTTGTATCAAATAACAAGGAGTCCCAAGTATCTCAAAGATTGTGCTCACCACTTCTTTTCACAAAAAGAAAAAAAGAACACTTTCAAGCAATGATTGTTCAAACTCATGTATTTTACAGATGTCTTGACAGGTTCTTTCCCAACAAAAATACATTTTTCAAGTGGAGAAGTGTGCTTGTTAGACATGGAAAGAAATTTGTTTTCCTTTTCCAAGTTAGTACAGAGAAATAGACTATTGTATTAATATTCAGCATTTGAACAGATGAGTTTTAATTAAACAAATGGAAGCATTACAAGATTTTTCTCAAATACTAATACATTTAGTATTTAGTACATTCTACAAAAAATTAATATTTTTAAACAATATAATGTGAATTTCTGTTTAATCTTTGAGTAGCATGCTTAAGATGAACAAAGTGCTGTGGTTTGGGGATTGTTTTCAGAAAAGTCCTTTTCCCCCCCATATGCTACTTTATACGGTGGAAATATTTATTGAAATGTATCTGTCATTCAGTTTTCAAAATGTACCAGTGGGCAGCTGTTTGTATTTACTGGAATGTGCCAGACAGAAGAATCTCAAATCTAAGTCCTCCTTTGGCTGCTAGTCAGGGGTGGTGTTTGACAGAAATGTTTGATAAGTGTTCTTATAACTGTACTGTGTTATAACATCTGAGTCAGCCTGTGCTCATTTCAGATGTTCATAGGATAAAACAGGGGGACTTGGCAGCATTTCTTTTTTTCCCCCTTTTTTTGGTGGTGGGGGGAGATATTTTGCGACTAGTACTTAATCCTGTTGGTTGAAAGGCATCATAATAGCCTTGGAGAAACAAGACAGCCCATGTGTTTTCAGAGAGCAAACTCTAGCAGCTTAAACAAAGGCCTTATTATCTATGCCTGACTAGGCAAAAGTGGAAATATTCTCAAGACTCAGAACCAAAGCTGGATCCTGGCAAGTGCTCCGGGATAATGGTGGCAATGCACCAGCAGCATGGTCTGCAAGAGGTACTAACAGCATTTGCTGGGATCCAGGTCATGCTGGGGGCAGTCTAAAGCAAGATCTGCATAGACAAAAGTGTTTGCCACAGAACGTGCTGGCATCTTCACCCTGGCGGTGCCTGCCTGTTTCCGGCTTGGAAAAGTAGATTATAGTGAGAGAAGCAGATTAAAAAGTAGACTACAATAACAGAAAAATGACTAAATAAAAAGCAGGATGAAATTGCACCCGTACTATCCATTACTTCTCTAAGGCTAGAACCTACAATGCGAGCAACACTGAAACTTAAAGCTGGTGAATCAATTATGATTTGTAAACCAGACGGCTGAGATTCACCTCTGAAACGTTGCCAACCCCCCAGGGAGGCTTCTAAACCAAGCTGTAGCATAGACACAGTTATGGCAGCATAAGGCGATTATCACACACGTCAAGGAGCTGATGATCAGCTGTTTCATCCTGACTTATTACAGTGTGAATGAAAATGAAATACGTAAGGCACTGGACAGAGTGTTCCCTGTAATACAATGCCTGGGACTGGGATACCGTTCCTATAAAAGCTCTGTCAATAATTTTCTCGTAATAGTAATGATTTTCAGCAGTACTAAGATATCTCAGAGTTGGAAGTAAGTTTTTATAAAAGGCCTTACTCATGGAAAGTTTGACCGATTTATGGCAGGAAGTAAAATCATGAAGGTAGAAAACACCGCTAAATTTAGGGAATTTTTCAAAGGCCCTAGGAGGCTTTAGTACATTCTGTGACAGTTTCTGTGCCACAGTTTTGCTATACACAACAAGGATGGTACTGAGATAGATACATTGCTGGCATTTTATTTAAGGTAGCTCGAGGCATGAAGCTACAGCAGCTGAGCAAGAGCATGAGATTCTCAACTTTTCAGAAATATGGAAAAAATAGCAAGCCAGAGAAGATACCAGCTGAGGTAACTATATCTTGGTTACAAAGCCAAGACTGGAAAAAGTGTGACAACAAACTCTAGAAGACAGAGATTTACAAGTACTAATAATGATGGTTGATCTGTCAAATTGTCCATACACTTGGAGATAAATCTTAGCTGTCTTTGGAAAATACTGAAGCTGCCTAGAGAGCTAATGTATACCTTAATATGGTACATTGATGGCCAAACTGTAGTGCTCACCTCATGCAGAGCAGATATTTTTTGAAAAAAGGATTTGAGGAATTGAAAATAGGATTTGAGGAATATAGAAGCACCATCCATTGGATCATATACTGAACCCTTTCCTCAAGAAAATGTTTTCCTCAAGAGGCGAAGTTAGGTTTCCTCTTCCTATTATCTGGAGGCATTCCTATTAGGTAGCTGCATCAGAGATGCAGCCAGAGATGCAGCAGTGGAGCTGAGGCAAGAATACAGGACAAGCCCTGGAGAATAGATGGAAAAGGCCAGTAAGACAGCAAGAAGTAGGAAAGAAGTGCTGAAAAGGTACTTCAAAGAACTGGGAATAATTTGCTGCTCTATAAAGAGCAATCAGAATCACACTTTGGATGGAGTTCAGTGCCATTTAAATGTGTTACATCCACGATAGCCTGAACTTTTCCAGCCACATGGAGACTTCTTTCTCCTCTCTAAGCTGTGAAAGAGATATGGAAGCATCTAAGTTCCTACCTGATACATCTGTAAAAGTCTGTTCTAGCTGTGTGGGGAAAGCAGCTGTCCAAATCAAGGCACTAGTGAGCTCATCTCAGTATCTTTACAGGCATGCAGTGTAAACTTCAGACATCTCTGCTAAGTCACGTTGTCCAGAGGGAGAATTGGACCACTGAGGGCATGATCCATCTATCTTGTTTTCAATACGTGGTTTAGGACAAGTTAAATCCTGGTTTGTCTCTGGTTCTTCAGCGAGTGGAAAAGGGATCTAGAGAAATAGTATAGATGTATATGGATTGCATACTGTATACATTATATTGCATCAAAGTGTACAGTAAGCATGGTGAAATTATACTGATGATATCCTATTTCATTTAAATAATTTATATGTATGTATCATATTCCAGAACACATTGTTTGATCTGTTTACCTCTGTCTTTAGAACTGGTGTATGTCAGCAGAGCTGGGAATACCATGAAGTTGCTACAGCTCCACCTTTCTGAGAGAGATAATTCATGTTAGTTCCAGGTTCAGAGCAACTGGGACCTCCTCTCATTTACATTTGTATTTTAGGCTCCTTGAAGAACTGTCATCCTTTGTAGATCAGTGTAGCCAACCTCAGTTCTATCTCACTCATTGAGAATAGAGGGGGCAGTTAGTACAAAAGTAGATTTATATAGAAGAGTTCTGGTAAGTCTGAGTAGAATTCAGCTTCTTTATTCTTGAAGAGAATGGGACCTCTAAAATACTTGTAAATATTAATGTGAAGTTAGAATATAGCATTATTCCAGATCATTCCCTTGTATGGGATACCATAAGAGAAAGACTCAAGGAAAGAACCTGACAGTACTGTGGAAGTAAAGAATGTGTTATGCATTTGCAGTGAAGAGGAGCAGTTTGGAGAGAAGATGAGCTATGAACCTGCAAAAGAAGCTGAAAGTCCTGTTGTGCTCAGTAACCCTCTTTTCTGTGGGTTTAGAGATAACTTGCCTTGCCTTGGAGAAGATGTGCTGCCAGGGCTGCAAACCTGAGCCCTCCCAAGAGCTGTTGAGTGATTGGTGGGTCATCAGCATAGACTCCTCAAGACAGAGGAAGAAAGGAGATATGTTTTACTCCTCTTCAGTGTCCTAACTGGGTTTTAACAAAGCCTGTAGAAGATACAAGCTACTCTGTTACTGAGAGGGAGAAGAGCTGTTGGTGTGGAGGCTATTTTATTTCTCATGTAGAACTTAGCCACTAAATATGAGTGTACTTAAGCAATTCCAGAAGCTAAACCATATTTAACAGAAGAAAATACTTTGACTATACCAGACTCTGCATTAAATTGAATCCCTTTCTTCAAGCTGTAGAGCTATAAAATTGCAAGTGTAGGATTCCATGTAGGTAGGATTGCAACTGGCAGTATTCTCTTCAGCAGAAAAGAATCTGTGACTGACACTGTTGCCTTTTCTGAAGTGATGCCTTGATTTACTTGTTGACTTTGTCCCAAACTTCAGAAGCCAGCATTATCTGTCACTTAAATCCCTTCATGTAACATCTTGTTAAGTGGTATTTTTAAAGTTAAATATTCATAAAAGGCTATTAAAGCAAAGGTATCTACTTTAGCTTTTCTGTTTTGCTTTTGATAAAGAGTCACTATGGTGAATGTCAGAATTAACAAAGAACATTGTAAGAGTTGCAAATGGAGCCAGGGAGAGTAAAATGACATATTACCTAGTTAAAACTGCTTTATGTAGCCCATAGAAATAGACCAAATTACCTTAATCATATTCAAGGCTGCAAAAGTAATGCTATGGGTAAAATCACTGCTTTTTATTAAGGAAGATTGACAGAATGGAGAACCCAAAAATTCCATGACATTTCTCTCAAGTATTTACAGAAATGATTTAAACATACTTTGATCCATGGAACTAATATTCCATATTATTTCTAACTGGAAACTCGGAAGATACTTGTATGTGCAGGAATGGTTACAAACATTTCCTAAGAAAGTGATGTCCACTGTTCTTAAATTAATTACAGAGATTTCTCACTTGTTTTACCTTTTTCCATGAGAACTTTCATGAGTAATTTTACAATCATTTTCCAGGCAGGAAGGAATTAAATTTCCAGTACAGAAGTTTAAAACCTTGGGTAGTATGCTTGACAATGTGTGGCATGGTGTGAAGAGAATTTGTGTAGAATTCAGACTGAAAATGAGCTGTCTGTATCCAAATCTTCTTAGGTGTGACTATAAATAGAAAACCAAAAAAAAGAGTTCTTAAAAGGCGTAATATGACTAGGACAACTGTAAGGCTTAATTACTTTGCAAATTAATCTTTGAAGACTAGATTACTCATTGCTTCAGAATGGGCAGTTTTCACCACTGTGAAGTAGATATTCAGTTAATGTGTTTGTACCATCAGCTACAACAGAGTTTTGCAGAAGTAATATGTAAATAGAATAACAAAGGAGTAAGAAGGTAATTAATATGACAACCAGTTAGATTAATTTCAGGATTATAGACAGAAAGAAAAATCAGGTAAAATAAATATAAACTAGTTGGAACAAAATCCATTGTGTCAGCAATGTAACGAGCAGAAAACATCCGATTTCCTAAATGGGAAAGGAAGAATGAAATATAACAGTTTATACATTAAGTACTGCCTATGTCTATAATTAGATGGAATCTCAATAAAAAAACTTAAATTCTATTAGACACTTTACAGATTATGATGTGAAATGATTTGCTTACATACGCTGATGGAAACGGTACAGTGTGGAAGGGAATGAAATACCTAATTTGGATTTGTCCACAAAACAGAGGCTGACCAAAAGAAAACAGTGTTACCAGAGAAACTGGAATTGAGTTTTCCCTGTGACAAGTAATGCTAGCAATATATCATACAGAGTACATGCTAATTTTCTAGATGGTAGATGTTTATAGAAATGCCATTCCTGGAATAGAAACTTCCAAGTATAGAGCCTGAAGTGTTACTACTGTTCAAGTGTAACCACTCTGCTGTGTTTAATACTAGTCCAAATAATTCCAAAACAAAGCTAAATAGCTTACAAATTGCATGGTCATGCTTTTTCTTAATTAAATTACCTGACATATATCCTTAACACACGTAAAGCAGAAAGGGCAAGTGGGTAACTAGAACAAAAAAATACCAACTCTAGCGTTGGAATTGCTGTTGCTCCCAATGATATGCTCCCCCTTAATCAGAGGTTGCTTTCCCAGGAAAGTCGAGTGGAATGTTTATGTGTACCTTGGTTGCTTGAGTGCAAATCCAGATCCCCTGTGTCCTTCCCAGTTTCACTGCCATTTGAATGATAAGGTTGGGCATTGGGCTGGAGTGGCTGAGCCATGATCACACCATCCTCATGCCTGGCTCTCCCCTGGGGGCAGCAGCCCTTGGCAGAGGGGCAGCAAGAAACATCAGACCACCTTTAGCAACAGCTCCCTTTCAGCTGTGCGTGGCTGTCCTGTTGAAACCCAGCAATATTTATTATTTTGTCACAGGTGATGACAGGAACCTCATGTGCCTGATTTAAATGGTCAAAAATGAAGAACTGTTCTATTAAATTTCAAAAAAATATTTTCTTTTAAGTATGGCCCTCAATTCTGTAGCACTATTTCTTTATTCTCATGCTGATGTGACTTCATCTAAGCTGTCATACAAAATGTGCAGTAGTGAGCAGCCAATGTATTTTTCTTCTTGATTCTGGTGAACAAATGCTGGACATGTCTTAATCAGAGGCAAATGTGCACAGGTTTAATAAGACAGAAGTGAATTCTTCAAAGAATCAGTTTTACACTACTGTAAGAATGATTTGGTGTCTGCTGTTTGGTGACTGCATGTTGATGCTTTGCACTGTCATCAGTGATGATATATAAAACCTGGGGTCTTCCTGATCTCTGTACTTTTCCTTATTCGTGTTGCATCTGTGCTGTCAATACATTCAAACTAGACATCCAACACAGCATCTGCTGCCTCTGAAAACAAATTCTGGAAATAACCATGTGGGCTGAGACTCTCAGCATAGTTTAAACTGCCCTTAGGAGGGAAGGAAGTTTATTCTTGACACCGTTAAGTCAAATAAGGCTGTGCATGTTGTATATTTAAGGCTGCTTCCAAATCTGTATCTCTGCACCATAGCAAAAATACTCTTGAGTCACATTCAGTTCCTTTCCTCTCAAAAAATAAGTGTGGAAGTGCATCATAGCTTTTTGGTTTAGAGTGGAAAGAATGCTGAATGGCTTTTCTCACATGAAAAAAACCACAACCAACCCAGGATGGAATACAGAGGTTAAAGTGGTTACTGAACACAAATTCTCTCAGAAATAGTAAATATCTGGAAATTTCTTTCTACTGAATCTGTCCTGTTGAGTGTACACTGCACCACAGAAACGCACTGTGTTTTCTGACTTAAGCAACTTAACAAATGAGGTGGTTGAGAAGACAAGCAGTAAAAATAGTTCTTCTAAAGCCTGTGGAATAGTACAAATCTTTTGCTAATCACAGAACAGTTTTGTGAGTCTATTCGACACTAAATTTTAAATGTTTATATTAGGTTTTGATGAGTATCTTGTAATTTCCCCTCTTCTCTTTTTGATGGACAGAGAAGGAAATCAGAATCATATTTTATTTAACACAAAATTAGTCTCCAACAACAAGTTTTGTGCCTGCTATACACTGCAATAACTGACAATGCTAAAAGTACTCTTAGGCTGGGGATTTATTCTCCAACATATATGTGGCAATGTGCACTTCAAGTATTTTTTTCATGCCAGATGCACCACCTTTCAAATAGACTGGTGTGGATTATTTGCATTGATGCAATATAAATTAGACTGAGCAGCTAGTCTAGCTTGTTGGTTTTGTTTTTCTTTTTTTAAATTTAGCATCTATTTTGACTTTTTTGTTCAAGTCAGATCAGTTTGCCAGACAAAGTTCACAGATGGTCCACAAAAGAAGTACCCCCACAGCTGAGGGTAGAGTGCACTGTGTCACAAGAGGGTGAATAAACAGTGGCAAAAGAGAAGGGAGAAAATATCTTGCAGTGACAGTGCCACAGAGATGTTGTGTCATGAGACTACAGCCAGAGCAACAGGGATCTGAGATCTAGTTCATTATCTTTATGGAACAGTATTTCTTATAGTCAGGTACTGACATGATATTACCAGTTGCTTTTCTTACTGGTGAGATCTTAAAACTTGTGCAGAGGAAATAGAAAATGCAAAAATATATTTTTTTACTATAAGCTGCAAACTGAAAAAAAAAACCTGTGGAGAAATTTCACAAATATTTTAAGAGAGACTGGAACATTTTCGTGTTGTGTCTTGCTCAAGCTTTTGTGAAGACAGTTTTAGGCTCATTTGACTTCTGGCATTCATTAAGCGTCTCTATACTGGAGCAGTAACCTATAAAGTCTTCTTGACTTCTATATTTGACACTCCTGGCAAGAGTGACAAAATGTACTTGCCAAATAATTATCTCCCATGGCAAGTCACTGAAGAGATGGAAAAACACTGAGAGAAATTATCATACCTTTTAGGACAGTCATCATGTTCACAGAACTTTTTTTTTAAAATTGCAAAAAGTGTGTTTTTTAAAAAGAAAAACATATCTGTAAAATAGGTTATTGAAATGACTGTTTGCAACAATATGTATTACATAATATACTGTGTGTATGTGAAGATGACTGGCATATAAAATACCATTGCCAAAATCTGCCCTTTTTGAGATCAGTCCAGGAAAATAAATCACAGAATTTGCTTTCTTTTGGTGAATTTCAACAGTATTTTTTGCTCCTGAAATGGTGTTTTCTTACCATTTTGGTGCATGAGCAACAATATTTCTTTATTCAGGGAAACTTAACTTTTCAAATTGAGTTTGGTGAGGTTAATATAGGGATTATAGTATATACTTGTCTGCAGCAGAAAGAGATTTAAGCTCAGTAATAAAGGACTTTCTTATCAGTTTGGTGTTCTTAAATTAAGAATTTGGGAAAAAAGTTAATAATTCACAGTAGGGAGCAAGGACAGCCTAGACTTTAACCTGTGCCTCAGGGTCAGTGAAGTGTGTGACCTGTGTATGTTGTGCTGTGACCTCCTGGCCCAGCACAGTGTCCTGGGGGCTGCTCCAGGCTCCTGCCAAGGCCAGAGGCTGCTCGGCCATCGTGTGACCGCAGGCCAAGGACCTGTCCCAGGGCTCTGAGACTGGGGAAAGGCATCAGCATGGCCACAGCATGGGCTCTGAGATACAACTCATGTACCCAGGGGGTCAAAGGCAGGGATCCCAGGTGGCAATAGAGGAGGCAGCAGCTCTGTGCTCCTCCTCGCTCAGCACTCTCTGCCACCCCAGTCTCTGTTCCAGCAAGCCTCTGTCTGTCCTGAGGCTGGACCTGTGTCTTTGCCCCTTTTCAATCTCCAGCTGTTCTGGAGAGCAAAATTCCTTGCTCCTGTAGTATTCTCCCATCTCCTCCCATCCCTACATAGTTATCTTCCTACATCCCTAAATATCGACCTCCCTACACACTTTTCATGCTTTCTTTATGTTGTCCCTAATGGTCTGATTAATTCCTCTTTGGTAACTATACTAGTTAAGGAATTTCCTGACATTTATACCACTGGTCTTTCTGGAAGAAGAACTCTTCCTACCCACAGGAGATTGCCAGCAGCTCATAAGGTTGGGCTTTTCAATCTAGGATCAGTGGGAATGCCGTTACAACACTGCTGTAGTCAGCAGTGGATTTTGCCTTCACAGCAGAACAGGGCTTTCAGGATAGTTTTTGTGTGTTTTGTATACACGAACATATGCATATACAGAGTGTATACAGAGAGAGGCTTAGCCAGCCCAGTGTGGAATTTCACTGGAGAGAGCAGTAAATAGTTTTTGCAGGCAGGGAAGCAGCTTGCTAATGTGGTGCAGAATGCCTTCAGACATTGGTACTTCCACATGCTTTTCTAACTTCACATCAGGCCTTACTCCTCCGTTCCTGCTCCCCCTGCCTGCTCCTTGGCTTTTATTGAGCAGGTAGAGGTTAAAAACTGCATTGCAATCCTTTCTGCAAAATTCTGAACAACACGGCTGTTTTGCTATAAAAACACATTTTCCCGTTCTTAAATGAAGTCTTATTCAGCATAAATTATGTCTGTTAATGTATATCTGGTATTCTGTCTGACTTTTTGTGTTTGCGTAGCATTGGTACTGCAAATTAATTAAGAAAAATAATGGTGCTACAGAGTGGATTTCTTTGTTGAAACTGAGTAAGATTTTCATAACATTGAAAATAGAAGAATGTTTTTACAAGAATAAGCTATATCTAATTGTAAGTTAAACCCTTGAAAGGTGGGTGAAATATGGTATGACAGATATTTCTTTAAAATGAATCCTTTATTGCTTTTTACAGAGGTGGAAAGAAAGAAGGGACACAAAGAAAAGAAAAGGGTAACAGACTGTAGTTTGTATGGTTGTAGACAGTAACAGGAGGAGGATAACTGAGAATCCTGTACAGTGAAGTGATAAAAGGAAAGGAAGATGTATTCAAGATTGCACCAGGGTGTTTTATAAGCTAATAATAGTCTTATATTTGAAAAGGGGACATTGAGATTAGATTTAATGAGAAACTTTCCAACAGAAAGATTTGACATTGGAGTAGTCTGTCAAAATGGTCATTGAAGTATGATCACAAGAAATGTTCAAGAAGAGAGAAGATAAAACTCTCAAGTGAGACCAGAGATTAACTAGACCTGCTCATAGCCCTGGTGGTACTGTTGGGCTTTGAATTTGTAAAAATAAATGTAGGGCATTGTTTTATGCCATCTTCTCAGTCTCTATCCTTAAAAGTTATCTCCCTTCAAGCCTCTCCAACAAAAAAAGGCATAAATATATTTTTCCTACTAACTCTTACTGCGATGAAGATAAATGATGATCGTGCTATTTCTTGTATTGCAAGAACTAATTAGGAAACTCAAGAAGTGTGTATGTGAGTTTGGAATTATTTCATTCTTCCTCGCTGTAGAAAATACCAAGTGGATTATCTGACACTGCAATTTTCTAATGCATTATGACAGATATTGCAAATACTGGGGATCCTAGTTCCAAATATGCCACTTTTTACTAGCTAGTAGATGTAATTGCACGGCTTCTAGGGGTTTAATTTACTATTATCTCTATCTAGCATTCTGCATACTGCAGTGATAGCCCAGGTTGTTGAATTTGCTTGTGCTCTTCTATTTTTAAAGTGAGTTTGTGCCTTTTGATGGGAACAGTTAGAATGGAACTAGAGAAGAGGAACTAAAAAACGTTGTTGACCATATTTGTCTGCATCAATAGGGTCCCAAGGGTTACATTTCAAAATAAACTTTGCTTTTTTGTGGTCCAAGATAGCCCAAATGCCTTTCAGAGCTGTTTCAGCCTTACTTTGATCCATGGCTACTTAATCCTCAAGAAGCTGTTCTCTTGAGAGAGAATTGATAGACTTAAGGGTTGCTGTGGTTATGTTCAGTTTCTCCTGACCATATCTCCCGGTATCGTTGGGAAAGAGGAGCACAGCACCTGTGTGAGGCATGCCTTGCAGTATCCTCCAAAGGGAAGTGGAGCCAGATTTTGAGCTGCCATGGTGGGTTTAGCAATTCAACTCACTCCTCAGACTGCTGTGGAAAAGTCAATAGAGCTGTTAGTCAAGAGAAAGGGGGATAAAAAGCACTGCAGCAGAACAACAGCAACATCAAATGCCTTTGGAAGGACAGGACAGGCTACTGGGTTTACATTTACCAAGGAAAAAAAAAAGAATCAAGATGAAAGGCAGAGGAGAATGAGGATGGAGAATGGAGGTGTGTTTTACAAGAGAATTGTTTTATTGGAAAGGTTAATTGGCTATTAAGATAATGTATCCAGTAAATTCTATTTCAATACTTTGCTTATAGATAGTTTCAAAATTATTTAGAAATTCTGACGGTGGATGATTTAAAAGTCCTATGGCTAAGTACTGTTGAGATCTGTATTATGGGAATTCAAGGCTAGATTAGATACATTTTAGAGGGGAGCATCTAGAGGCTGCATTTGTTACAGGAATCGGAATTGCTCTGACTTTTCCCAAAAGACATTTCAAGGTAATAGGTTTTTAGACATTATTTCCTATAACTTCAGCAGAGATAGCCTCTGATCATGTAAAAAAAAAAAAATCTGCCTTTTGTTTCATACTGTCAAGGCCTGCTGCATCCTGCAGTAAGAATGTATGTATAGAAGCTCATTGAATGTTTCTTTCAATTATTGCAATTGATTGGCCTTCAGGAAATAAAAAAGGGAGGAGAACAAAAGTTGTTTTGTTTTTTTCTGAACAGATGTTGTAGTGATTATATGCATAATTTAAACATTTAATTGAGAAAAAGTCTCCTTATGCTTAAATTACCAGAATTGTCTAGAATTTGCAGACAGTGACACTAGAGTTCATTGCAAGTCTTTTGAAATTCTGAATACATGTGCAATTTTTATACTAAGATTTACTTGCATCTCAAGCAAGTTTCAAAAGCTGTTAAAATGCCAAAATTCAGGCTATGCATAAAACATTCTTTTACTAGGTTTGCTTTGTGATACAATCTTTAATGGATAGCTGCATACCCTGTTTAAGCCAAAACCCAGCCCAGTTCAGAGTTCTGTTTTGGTACAAAACATTTCAGATGGTTCAGATTCTATCTTCTACGTGTGTCTACATGTATTTTCTCTTTGTCTTTTGGCTGCAATAAAGAGAGATGGAAAATAGATGGAATACAGTTATAGAGATACAGTTAGATGGAATGAGGGGTGTAATGTGTTTGGTTTGTTTTATGTGATGCACATATCTCTATCCCTGAGAACCTGAAGTTGCAACATTTTGGTTTTTCTAACTATTCAAGTAATCTAAGGCCTTGTTTTAAGGGGATGTGCTACAGAGAATTGGAAGGTGGAAGGTTGCTTCTAACTAAGTGCTTAAGGTCAGAACTGTTTCATTTTAAATGGTCTTCTCTGTACGACTAAACACACGGCTAAGAGCACAGCACTTATTTCTTAACAATAGATAACTGTGGATCTTTTTCTCATCTCTTGCAGAGCTTAGCTAATATTGAAGCAGCACTACACAACAAAACACTAGACACTTTAATATCTCCATTTACTGATCTACCCAAACAATTATGCTGAATATTTTTTTCATGTATAGAGGGCTTTTCCTCAGTAAAATTTTTTCTTTCCCTTTACAGATTTCAAGCATGTGTTTATTTTGCATCTGTATTTCAAGCTATGTCATGTGGTATCCATTACTTAGCATCTGTGTTCATGGCTGTTACTCCTAACTTTGTATGTGGGTTCCCTGGAAATGTGAGTAGTGTTCTTTTCCACAACTCCTCTGCATCAAGTATAGAGGACATCTGGACACTATGGACATCAACAGAAAATTACATCGTAGTCCAGCTGGAAAACAGAGAAATTTGGGAACTCGATCAATGCAGCAGGTCCAAACGAGAAGGTAGTTTGGATCTGGCATATGAATACGAAGGCAACAAGTCTGTATTTCCTTGTTCTGATGGATTTCTCTATGATGATACAAAGTGGAAGAGCACTGTTGTTACGCAGTGGGATCTGGTCTGTGACCGAGAATGGCTTGCAAAATTAATCCAGCCTACGTTCATGCTTGGAGTCTTGGTTGGAGCAGTGATTTTTGGTGACATTGCTGACAGGTAAAGTCCCATCCTCTGAAAACTGTAGCTTCAGACTACAGTAACTCCGTGTGCATCTACCTGTTTTTGTTGTTTTCATTCATTGTGTATTTATAACTACATATGCAATATTCAGGAGGTTTGGATATTGCTTTATTCACAGATCTGTCAAACTTGATTTCTTTTTCCAATAGCAAGTACCAATTTTAAAATGTGTTCTCAAGTCATTTACTTTTAAAGCTTTTTCATTCCTTATGTCATCCATTGTTCTAGGCCTTGATCCCTGAAATTGCCCTATGCAGCTAGTATTTGACCTTAGATTTTTATTTATTGGGTTTTTTGTTTACTTATTTTAACAGGAATAGCAACAGCTCATTGTAATAGCAATGGTAAAACCTGGGAGGAGATTTTTACCTCATTTTTCATGAGGAGAATTCCTCGTGGAAATGCAGATTTTTATATTGTAATATGACAAACGGCTGAAGGGCTACTAGAAGGTTAAATATAATGTATTTTAAAATCACCTTTGCTAGCCTCTGTCATGAATACAGCTCAGTGGGGCTGATGCAAAGGCTTCAAGGGTTTAATCAAACCCCATTTTCTTAAACACCCACAGACATACATTTCCTTGCTGTCCAATTGTAGGTTTTCCCTGAAAAATTAGCTTAAACTTCAGTCTCTTGAAAGCTAGTGCAGATAAGAGGAAAAATGGGTGTGGGTGAGCTGTGCTGTAGCTTCACTTGTTTACCAGCACATACAAAGTTCTGTTTGAGCACGAGGAGCATCAGTCCTGGAGCAACTCAACCCAAGCAGTCCCTTGCTCACGGTTCCAAGGCCCATTCCCATCCAACGCTTCCTCCCTGGGTGTTATTTCAGATCATGCACCGAAATCCAACATGATAGCTGGACTCAGAAGCAACAGTGAGGCTCAGGGTGTACATCTGTATCCTCCTGCCTCAGTTGGTTCTCTCTCTCAGCACAGACGTATTCCTGCCTCAGAAGAACACCCAGCCATGCCCATCTGTCCATATGAGAATCAAATATCCAAGCTACATTGTACTAGGTTTTGTCTTGGGCACTTCCTGTGCCTGTGCTTTGCTTTGAAGGCTGGTTTAGAGTTATTTATGTCTTTCTATAAAGGAGCTTGTTGACTGACAGTTCTGTTGGGTGGAGGGTGACGTTTCATCCCACATTTGACAGTGTAAGCAGAACAAGGAGATCAGGCATGTTGTTTTCTGATTTTCCTTCGTTAGCACAACACTACAGTGTGACAGTCACAACATGGGAATGCAACAGTAATGATGAGCTTTTTTTTTTTAATTTGGCTTTTAGAACACATGGAATCAATCTGCCTCCCAATCCCAGGCTTTGTAAAACCGTACTTAGTACAAAACCAGAATATAATGCCAACATCTGTTTTGAGTCCCTTGAAATAATTAATAATTTTATTAATTAATACTTGGACATGATTTATAAGGTTAGGATTGCATTGTTCTCATTTCCATTAATTCAAGCCATGGACAGCCAGTTAAGATAATACACACACTCTGAGTTGCAGATTTACAACTGCAGACTTTACAGCTGAAAGTTATTATTTTCTGACACATCCTGGCTCATGGGAAATAAGTTTGTGTGTTCCTCCCATTACCAATTAATGGATTTCCCAACAGAAGAGCTCTGATAGCTGAGACTCACTGGGATCTTTTCTGGTAGGGATCAAAGACCTAATCTTGACTCCAGGTCAAGGCTGGAGAAAAATAATAGGAATTTTATTGGAGTACCAAATACTCACAGAAAAAAACCCACTCTGAAAGTCCTCAAACTGTCTGTCTAAAAGTAATATTCCCATTTGTGAAAAGCTATTTGCAATGGAGGAGATAATAAGAGACCAAGGAATTATTATCAGGGAAGAAAAATAATACCACACAGTTTGTGTAACAGAGCATTTGTAGATAGAATGTAGTGAATTCCCAGTAGAGTCTTGTATATCTACTGCTGAAGCTAGTATTTGACATGGGGGTTTTTTTGCTGTTAGTATACCATCTTCCTGGATGTCTGTGTTTTTATATGCATGCATGTGTGCTGTCAGAAATTAGAAAATTATGGGGAACTATGTGATTGTCATTTTTTAGATTATTCAATTTTAAAGAACTGGACAAAAATATGTTACAGAAACCTTTCATTACTATCCAAATTGGTTGTTACTCTAGCAAAAGATAACATGTGTTATCACAGCTAACTTTTGTTAGAAATTATTAACATGATGCTACTTAGTATAAAATGTCTGAAAAACTGATTTATGTCCTCATAAATAAGAATAAATTTACCAATCCGTTATGTAGAAGTTAAAACTGGAGGTAAACCTGTGTAATGCTCACTGCACACTGCTTCCAGCCAAGAATTGTGGAATGGAAGTTCCATCCATCCTTTTTCTTGGAAGTTGGAATTACTGACAAATTAATACAGGTAACTAAATGAGAGTTTCTGTGGTGAGTTATTAAACTTCCATCTAGGCTCTCTGGAGTTGCAGGTGTATTTTAATAGAATATTTGTGGTTATTCATGATTTTATTTCTGCTGTGATTTGCAGACTGGGAAGACAGCGTGTTATATGGTTCACAAGTGCTGGTCAGTTTGTGTTTGGCATCGCAGTGGCCTTCACGTTTGACTACTACAGTTTTGTGATTGTGCGCTTTCTCCTTGCTATGGTAAGAAAGGATGTTCACCCCGGCCCTTTTTACATGTCATTTCTTACCCCTTCTCAGGAAAATCTCCCTTTTGTTATTATTTCCTCCCCTACTTCATTATTCTAAAGCCCCGTTTGTTGCACTTATTTCAGCAGAGCAGGGAGAGTCTGAATATTCTTGGACCACAGCAGTTTTCCTCTTTGAATTAATAGAAAGCGTCTGTATGAAGCAGTGTTTGGTACTTCCTCCATCCCAACCTCTGCTGGACTGGTAATTAAATACCAAGTGTGAGCAGCAAACTCTGGATTCTGCATTGCAGCTGCTGTTGCATTTCTCCTTATTCTTAGAAATTGAATATATTTTTTCTTAAACTAGCAAATCTGTAATAAGTATTATTTTTATCTCTACCATTTTGAGTGATGGAGGAGAGATGCACATTTTCTCTTCCATGCATCTCTTTGGTCTTTTAAGCTGTATCTGGAATACTAAATACATAGGTAGACATGTTTAACACCTAAGATGTTTTATACTGTACTTAAGGATATTTCAGTATATGTGTTTATGCGTACCCACACACACAATTTTATGTGTGTGTGGTATACATCCAATATCTGACACATATTCAATATTTATACATAGTAACCAATTTTAAATAACTATTTTACAGCCAAAAGTACATTATTTGTAGCTTTTCACTACATAATGCATAAAGAAATTAGAATGCCATCACAAAAAAAATCATCTAACTTATTTAACATGGGTTAGATATTTGAAAATAGTCCCATAATTTATTTTATTGCTGCTGACAGTGCATTAGTCAAGACATAATCTTGCACCTGGAGCTACCTTTGCCTGATTAGAGCTCAGAAGAATTTTCTAGTGGGAAAAACTGCATCATGTCAGCCTTGAACAGTGAGATCTACAGGAGTTCCTCTGCTGACTCCTTTGGCTGTTGTTGCCAGGGCCTGTGGTAGTTTAGAAAAGCAAAAAGCTCTGACCAGACCGATGCTGTAGGTTTTATCTGGCCACTGGGACTGATTTGCAAGATGCAGTCCTAAACTCTAGCCCCATGCCACTGAGGTCAGTACAGCTTTCCTGTCAGTGGGTTCAGAATCAGAGATTATTAACTGGAATATTGTTAACCAGAAAATCAATTAATCAAAACAATATACTGAAATATTTTCTTGTCTGTATTTTCTAGCTGTGTTTTGAAATGTTTTGAGACACCAGGAATTTGATGTTAAGGTATTTGAGAAGTTGAAATATATATATATTCAATAATATATATATTCAATGAAGAAATACTATTATGCAGAACATGCCAGTAATTGCATTAACTTGATACCATATGAGAACCTGTAATTGTATATATATAAGATTCTCCTCCAACACTGTAAACATTTTGATTTAATGAGATATTTTACAAGGGTGTGGAAGGTAATTCTTCATAAATATGCTGTTCTCTGACATGCAGGTTGTTAATAGCCCGCTTAAAAGCCGAGGTCAAGATTTTCAGAAGTGACAATTATTTCAGGGGACCTCACTTTCCCAAGCATCCAGTTTGTGATGTCATTAAGGGACCTGATTTTTTGGAGGGGAAGGACTTAATGACATCAGCAAATTAAGTTTCTTTGCAGGTATCTCTTGCTGACTGTCCCCCACTACAGAGAAGCATCCAAATTCACTTCACATTTTTAAATAGTGTCCAGGCAGTCTGAAGGTTTGAGTGAACTTTTTCTCCAGCTGATTCATTTTCATGGTTGCCTTTTTTTCTGTCAGTGTGAGACAGGCCAGCGCGGTGGCAATTAAGCATACACAGATGTGGAACACTGTTAGCTGTTTGTTTTTACTGCTGGTGCACAATGAGAGTAGAAACAAACCTCACTCTGGTTTTTTTTTCTTTTCTCTCTCCCACCCTCCCAGGTTTCAAGTGGCTATCTGGTTGTGGCTTTTGTTTATGTGACTGAATTTGTTGGCATTAAAGCACGAACCTGGGCTTCTATGCATGTCCATGCTTTTTTTGCTATGGGAGTTATGATTGTGGCACTCGTGGGATTTTTGGTTCGGACCTGGTGGGTCTATCAGATATTTCTCTCCATAGCAACTCTTCCCTTTGTCTTGTGCTGCTGGATGCTCCCAGAAACACCTTTTTGGCTCCTATCAGAGGAAAGATATGAAGATGCACAAAAAGTGATTGATACAATGGCAAGATGGAATAAAGTAAGCACTCCCTGCAAAGTTTCTGAACTGTGCTCAGTCCAACAAGATGATCTAGCCAGTGGCAGAACAGGTGACAATGACACGTCCTCAACAAAGAAGCACAACATCTTAGACCTGTTTTGTAACTGGCAAATTGCAAGAAGGACCATCACAGTCTGGCTGATCTGGTTCACTGGGAGCTTGGGGTACTACGTCTTCTCCCTCAGTTCTGTCAGTCTAGGAGGCAATGAATATTTAAACCTCTTTCTCATCGGTAAATATTTTTGTACCTTATTCTGTTAATGACAGAACTGGAACATAACATTTAAAAATGTCCATAGATTTGACAGGCATTTTTTTACTTTGTTCATTCAATTAAGAACCTTGTTCAAAAGGTTTCTTGCTAACTCTTCATAAAGTTGACTAACACAGGAGTATCATTCACTCCAAATCTCACTGTTTCTGGGAAAGAAAAGTTTAGAATTTTTTGGTGTACAGAATTCTTCTCTGTCTTTCTGATTGTAAAACCATATTCTGCTTGTCTTTTTTCTGCTCTGCAAGTTCATAGCAGATCCACACAAACACCAGGGGAAGCAGACGAGCAACACAAAATTCACACAGCTCTGTTAAAGGCAAAAACTAGGAAAATGGGAGAAAAAAAGTTCCTTTTACAACTTACAGTCATGATATATTGTTTGTCTCTGTAGAAAACACAGTCATAATTGTCAGAAGGAAGAGTCATTTTAGTTTTTACAAAAGTGTATTTTTAATTAAGTTGTAATACTCTTTTAGTTTTATCATTCTGGCTGTAATCTTTCTCTGGCATGTAAGTTGTTTATAAAGGCAGCTCAGTGCATTCAAGGCCTGATCCAAAGTTTGTTAACATCAGTGGAAATATTCCACTGACATCAGAAGACTCTAGATCAGACACGCAGCTCTGAGCCAGTGAAGAATTAAATCATGCGCTTTGCTTTGTGCAGCTGAGTACTCTCAGTGAAGTGAATGTGACTGATCGTGTACACAAGCTCACAGAAGGACTGGGGCTCTCATTATTCCAGTTTGTTTTGTCATGTATTACAGTGTATTGTTAGACTGATGTGTTGAAGAGTGGGTGCTGGTATTGCACAGATAACTAAATTGCTATTGTGGAGTACACTGTATCCACCTCTTCTAAAAATATTTTAGCAGACTAACAGACACTGAATAATTACAACCTGCTTTTTCCAACACAACCCCAAAAGATTGTTAACCCTTGATATTATAGGTGTATTGACATGCTATATGTACTTAATAAAGGGATCCAGGCTCTTCAGGGCTCTATCTTATGTTCTTCCTTGATTTTACGTTGGACATAGTAGCATTCTTCATGAGCAAATTGGCTCAAAACATGTCCAAACTGGCTCTGCCTCAGTATAATTTGTCAAGGGGCAAATCATGTCTACACAGTGTGAACAGGTCTAGCCAAATGCCAGATCCTTTACAGCAGCAGAAGTTTTTCTCTGGAAAGAAACATTAGGAAGAGATGATCTGTATTAAGAGTGGGATATTGTAAGCCCTCTTTTTTTTATGGAGAAGGGAGAAAGCTGGAATTGCACTCTGTATTTGTGGAGCTTACTCAGAAAACTGGATGTGGACAGACCTTTCTTGCCTTTTACTTTGGGATGATTTTGAGCCGAAGCTGGGGGATGCACCTGTGGCTTCCATTCCCTGTCCAGGTAGAAGCTGGCAAATCCTGAGAGGTGTGTCGGTGTGACACTAGCAATATTCCCTGTGGGCACACTTGAGCTCTTAATGTGAAAATACCTGAGGGAGAAGAGCAGAAAATGTAAAGCTTTCAGACACAAGTGTCCGTGTCATAGAAACAGAACTGTGGCCTTGCTCTTTTCTGTAATTTTCCACCCCAAAGAGAACTGGAGCTGCTCTGTGCTGTGAAACCTGTTTGCCTTGTCCTTCTCCACTCCCACTTCTGTACTCTAGGCTGTTCTCTGCCTTCTGTCACACTTTCTGTAACCAAATTAACTAGCCCAACACAATGGTTATCTTTAGATTTTACTCGTTTACTACCCCCTAGATCAGATTAATTCCTCATAAAGAGGAAGTTACAGTTATAAGATGAATATGTGTAACCATGACTTAAACTGAGATAATTTCGTACTGACAGGTGCTGTGGAGTTGCCTTGCTATATCATTGCTTGCCTTGCGATGGACAAACTGGGAAGGAGAAACACACTCATTCCGTTCCTTATTTTAAGTGCACTGATCTGTGTTTTAATTATGTTCATACCTCAGGTTAGTCACGTATGGTTGGAAGTGCTCCTATAGCAGAAATTGATTTAAAAGGCTCCTAAGTTGGTAGATGCAGCTGCTCTTTCTAAATCATAGAATAGTTAATTAAAGGCTGGTTTTAAGTTGCAGCTGCCAGTCTAAGATAGATTTCTGTATTTTCAGTACAGATTTCACTGTCATTGCTGGAGTCACACCTAAAATGCTCCCAGGGCTTCAGTGAACCAGGACTCATAAAAAGTGATATGGAAACTAGTAACTTATTGAGCAATTTTTAAAAAGCAAGAAATGACTATTGCTTATTGCTTAAAGAAGGGTCACAACTTTTGAAGAATGTAAATTATGTTTGGAAGGATGTTATTTTCTGGTGATATATTTATTTGTGCTCTCTTTCAATAGGATTTCAATATATTAATTATCTTAGCAAATATGGCTGGAAAATTTTCCATAGGTGTGGCATTTGGTCTTATATATCTCTACACAGCAGAACTGTACCCAACAATTGTAAGGTAAGAACTTTTGCCAGTTGTGTATTTTTCGTTAATTTGATGTTACTTCATTCCCTTTGTTATGTTTCTGCACCAGATCCAGCAGCTCTTGGCATCAGTGGTGGTGATCTGAAAGACTTGGGATGGAATGAGTTCCTCAGCTACCTCAGAGCTGTCTGGAGTTTGGCTGTACCATAGTTTTTTATTTATTTTGCATTCCATGTGCATTAATTGGTTCCATTGGGGAACTTGAATACTCAGTACTTTCTTAAGCATTTTTTATGCCTTTCTTATAAGTCCTGGTTTTTCATCCTGTGATCTGTGCTGAATGATAATTATATTTTTAATCTTAATTACAGAAGCAGCTGAATTTCACTACAATATAAATTTACATTTGCATAGCAATATCTTCCTAGTATAATTGCTTAAAGATACAAATCCTACTGATGTTTTAAGTGTCTATGCATTTCTAATTGTTTCCTTTAACTGCCAGAATTCTTACTCAATTTATTTTCTGTCTAGATCACTTGCTGTTGGAAGTGGAAGCATGATGTGCCGTGTAGGAAGTGTGGTTGCTCCCTTCTGTGTATATCTGAGAAGTGTTTGGATTTTCATGCCACTTGTAGGTATTTATTTCAATGGTGAATGGTTTTTGAAAAGGTGTCACTTGTTTTCTCTTTAGTAACTTACCAAGTATGTTTTTCACATGACAAAGGAACCAAAAGCTGAACATTTATTTCAAAAAGAAAATTGAGTAAACCATTCCTGTTTGAAATTTTAAGTCCCAAAGACTAGTAGCCTCTTATTGTTCAAAATATGCAGCTAAAGCAAAAGGGAGACTTTGAATCACTGAAATATTCTGAAATGTTTTTATGACAGAAGACAGAAAAATATTTATGCTCTGAATCCTAGCATAAAATTGGTAAAAATATTCTGCATCTACCATGTAACATTTAGGAAGTGTCATAGCCTAGACTTTTCTTCAGGCCTAGCAGTTTTTGACCATGCTCCTGATTTAGTTTCACTTTTTTTCAAAGGCATGGTTCTTCCATTTCTTAACTCACCACAGGTGGCTGGGTTTTCTTACATTATGCCTTAATATTTTCTATGGCTTCTCTGGGACGTTGCATCTTTGGAATAGCCTCCCAAAAGATCAAGAAGGTTTTGTGCCTATTATTTTGTCTTCACACCTGTCCCAAAGCTCCTGTTCTGTGTTTTTCATTTACCAGAACTGAACAATTTGTGTTGATTAAGCACATCTTACTTTTTAGGTAACTCCAGGTCATGTTACCATTAGGTTTTGTCTTTTACCACCAGTTGTCCCAGAAAAGAGAGGTGGCACCATTCCTTTGCGTACTTTGGGCATTATGTAGTAGATCCACTTTGGACAAAATATTTTCTGTATTTCCTGCTCACACATGAATCACATTTCTTCATTGCATTTCTGTTATGAAGCATTTGCTGCTTAGAAATCCTGCAGCAATTCAATTGGTTTTTTCTCCTGAAGGAAAAATGGCTATACACGTAAAACCAGATGGAATTACAAAGTTTGTATTAAAGCTTCAAATAAAGAAAAGTTTATTCATAATTTAAAATAGTTTAAATTCTTTCAAACCCCTCGTAGAATTCACTGTGACTAGGACACTGCTATTATATGTAGATTATACATGTCAGAAAGTGAAAGTGTAATGGGATGTGTCTTTAACCTGGATTCTTAGTCAAATTTTGTCCACCACATTGGAGTTTCCTAAAAGAGTGCATTGTGTCCCTTTGATTTGGCAACTGTAAAATCTTTAGTTATAGATGCTAGAGATTGGTTTCAGAGAATTCTTGTGAGCTCATTTCATTATTTAAATTAATTACTTTTGGTTGTTTTCAATGAAAACTAAGACAATGAAGGAGACCACAAATAAATTTATTCCCTCAAGTTCCTAAAAATGTTTTCTTTCTTAACAATGTCTCCCCACAAACCAAGATATGATTCCACAAAAGGCAAAGAAACATTTGCACAGCAGAGTGGTCATGGGAGAACATTTTTTTTCTCATGTCAGCATTTTGCCTTTACTGGATGAAATAAGATTTATCTGTGCAGAAGTGCTGCAGTTAAACCACAGACGGGGGAGTGCTCAAACATTCTGGAGAGCAGTGCAAATGGCAGTATAAACACAAGAATTATTTCAGCTATGAACAAGTCTCAGTGTACAAAAATTATCCAGAGTTTTTGTAGAGTTGAGTAGTAGTTCACAGTGAACGTTTCCATTATTAGCTCCTGTTATAGAGCATTTGTCAATTTATTAAATAGGCTTGTCTTGAGTTGGAGCACAACGTGCCAAGTCTCAGGTCAAGTAAGTGTTTTGGAATGGAAGTGAAATGAAATGGATTACATTTGTAAGTAAACTGATACACATCACACTGATCTATTGCAAACACCACACATTGTCGAGCAGTTACTACTGCTGTTTGTTTGGCACTCTGCCTCATGCACAGTTATGCCACCTGTGAGTACTGCAAGCATCTTATTTGAATGCCTATAAATCTCGAATAACTTGCCAAGTATGTTTTTCATGTGACAGCTTTATAGAAAATGTACAGTAAAACAACTGCTCCTTATATAACCTATTTCTGTTTCTCAGCTGTTAAGAATTATGTTGCAATAGCCGTTTGACAGGCTTGCTTTTTCTCTCAGAAAATACATAAATTAGAAATTTAAAAAGCCCAGACTGATGTCAATAAATGAATTCAAACCCCCTATCAAATACTATTGGTTTTTCATGTTGAAATATAATGTTTTTTGTTGAAGTAGGAATTTTGTCAATAAGATCACATTTTATATTGGTTCAGAGCCATCAGATGTAAATATAAATATAAATAGCAGACTAGAATAATAATTTGTTCTCAAAAGTATAAGTATTATTTTTTAGGGATGTTTAATTCAAATTATCTTTTGTTCTGGAGTAAATATATTAAGTCCTAGTCTTAGACCTTAGACTGCAGAATTATAAATGTTGCTCCAGAGAGGGAAGAGGACATAAGAAAAATTATGGTAAATATTTTCTGAAGTTTTATGGTATCTGTTAGAAGCTGCTGGTAGTACTGAAGTGTTGGGAACACTCTTAGAGTTTGACTAAGCACAAAGTCAGATTTCAAATTAACACTGAAAACACAATGCATTCAAGGAGGTATGCCTGTCAAATTAACTTCAACATACTTAAACATACTTAAATACCTTGTACAATAACACAAATACACTTTATTTGTACACATAAGCATTTGACCACATCATGTTCTGATACTTAATTATGTATTTAAAATAGTAAATACATACATACAAAATGCACATATTTGTAGTGAGCAAGCAAAGGGCTAAATTATGTCAGATGCCTCATGAAGAAGTGTGCCAAGATAAGACTGCAAAAGACTTGCTTTTACTAAATGTGAGTCACTTCATTGATAGCTGTGGCTACTGCCCTTGAAAAGGTAGAGGACATTTGAGAAGTCCTTGGATTAATACACTGTGACTTAATTGTTTCATACTCTGTCTTTTGTAGGAAATACTGGAAAATGCTTTGAGGGTCAGGGAGAAGCGAAATGTACTGAATTACTCAGCATGCAGCAGCTTTCACACAGAGGAAAAAAAGGAAACTAACACGGGATGAAATAGAGTTATGAGAGCTGAGATGAAAAGGCAGGAAAGATGGTGGTGTGTACACTTACAGAATAGTGAGTGTTCTCAGAGGAATGAGAGGTAGGTTCATGAGGAGGGAAAACATGAGAAGAATGCCAAGTGTCTAAAAAGAATAACCAAAACAGAAAGGAGACACATATTCAAAGCACACAGTGCTTGTTCTTTTGAGTATCACTAGTGTTCTTTTGAGTATCACACCTTGTTCTTTTGAGTATCATTAGTGACCCAGTTCTCATACACTCCAAATTTATGGGTGTCCATAAGATTCAATATCCTTTACAGACCTCAATATCCTCAGTTACAAACTTCTGACAGACTAAAGGGTGTACACAGAAGAGGATATTGTGGAATAGCTGCCATGTGTCAATTCATCCTGTCTTTCCAGGGCAGAAAATCATGTCTGAATAGTAGAGAAGAATTTTGACACTCAGAGATGAGATTTTAATATTTTGGAATATATTTTTAAATATCACTCCTGCCACATATATGTCTAAAAGGATCTCCCTCAGTTTGTGCCATTTCCTCTAGTCCTATTACTGCTAGGATTTTTTTTTTAACTTTCATGGTAAGACCATGACTATTTTATTTTCACTGTAGTTTGTAGTATTTAACAGTATTTTGAATTTTTTTTTGTCTGCCTCTATATTTATTGCAAGTGCAAAAAGGAGTATATGCAACAGTGTGCCTTTTGCTTCTCGAAAGAATACTTGAGACAAACTGTCCTCTTCTTTTGGAAGGGAAGAGAAGCAAAACCAGCATGGTGCATGTGCAGGAAAATAGCACTGTTCAAGGTTACAGTAAGGAATTCTGATTTTATAGCACCTTTCTGACTTAAAGGCTGGCTTAGCTGCAGATGGTAGCTGGCCAGTTCTTGTCTCAAGCTCTGTGTGAGAGATGTAGGCACAGTGATTCCAATGTTCACTCTCACCCTTGGAAAGAACGCATTATACACAGGACAGACTTTAGAATCAGCACAGGGCAAGATAAGGATAATACAGCATCAAAGTTCCTAGTCACAGAATGGAAAAACACTGAGACCAGGCATGATGTTCTGTGTGAAAGTTTTTCTATCAGGACAGAATTGGGTCATTTATAACCTGCTGTTGGAGGACTGTCAGGGGTTTAATGTTGTTCTGTACTCAGAGAAGCAAAGTGGGAACTGGTGTCATTGAACAAGACATAGAAATGCCTATGTGAAGGGAATGTGAAGGGAAAGAGTAGATAGTCCTGGAACAAGTGTGTGTTTCTCTACCTACCCCACATCATCCTGATCCTCTCACCACTCATGCTGTTGTTATGGAACTGTGTATACCATGGACAAATCCAAAATGTGATCCCAGTGCAAATGTCAGTAGATGCCTGCACTCCTAATAGTTCTTTGAAACTGAGTTTAGCAAAGCATTCCTGTTGAGAGCTAGCTCATCATCTGCTGAAGAGCTCTCCTGAGCACAGATGTGCACTTTTGTGGCTCTGGGCCAATGAGCCATATTGAGAAATTCCAATCTGGCTATGTGCAGGAGGAACAAGCACACAGGTACAGGTACACAGGAGCTGGAGTGTGAATTAAGATTACAGGTGGCAGGGAAATTGTAGCTCTGTGAACATGCCTGTAAAAATAAATGTATGCAATCCTAGAATTGGTTCTTAAATACATGCCTGATACTAGAAATACCAAATGAAGGTAATATGTATTGTTTTCTCAAACAGAATTATTCCTGCTTGCACTGTATTGATCCCTTGTGAACAAAACACTTCACTTCCTCATTCATTAATTCTGCTGCATAATCTTTTCATTTATGCAACAAAAAAGGTAGATCTTTTTATACAGGCAACATTTAAGACTTATGATCTCTGCTTTACAGTTCCTTGTGCTTTATTTTAAATTTACTCTCAAGCAAGATCAAAACTATGTATAGCTTGAAAGACTTATCTACCTTTACAGCCACTGTTTATTTCTTCCAGTTGCTTGTTGGAATCATGGCTCTTCTGAGTGGAATATTAACCATAATGCTTCCAGAAACACTGGGAAAACCACTGACTAATACTTTGGTGGAAGCTACAGAAATGGGAAGAAACAAGAAAAGCTGTTCAGAAAAGACTCCGCCAGCACATAGTGGTGCAGCATTAGAAAAGATAGAAATGTTTGGTCAAGAAAGAGTCAGCACTGACAAATAAAGCAGTAGCAAAACAGCTGTTCCCAATTTTAATCACTATCTAATTTATAAGATCTCTGTACTCAAGAAATGTGACTGTTCTATAACATCTGTGCCTTTTACTTTGTATCCTGTCTTCCCTTTTCAATAGAGCAATTGTATGAAACCTTTTCAACGCGACCGAGTTACTGCAGAAAATTTGATAGGATTTCTAGATTCCTTGTCAAACTTACCATGACTTTAAAACACCTGTCTGACTTGCTGTGACCAGTTGGAAGGATTATTTTAAATGTTGGAACCTACCTGATTACATGTATGTAAAAAAAATATGCCAATTCTTTGCTTCACATTTTCTGCAGTTAGATTTGTAAACCTACAACGAAGTGCCCTGCCTGGTCTCATCCTGTTGCAGCTGCCAGTTACAGGCTTGAGACTTCAAAATACAGTAAACTGTTACAATTCAAGAGAGAAGCCTTAACATTGCATCAGGTCATATCAATAATTTTAAACTAATTTATTCCTTTTTTTTTTCTTTCAAGTTTTCTACTAGAGATGGTGCCATTGCTAACAAAGGAGAGTATTCTATGGCACAGCTTCTGACTGAAAAAATAATACTAAGTTTGCAAAATGTGCAAATAGTTTGTATATTCATTCTGTTGAATGGCAAATGTATTTTTATTACTGGTTTAGAAAAAAAAATGTTCACTGGATCTACTGCTGTTTTAGTTTAGGTAAAACTAAACTGCCTTATCCCATTTAAAGTCATATTCATTCCAGACCATTATTTCAGTGCTCCCTTTCTCACTTATTTCAGCTCAGATCTAGCATCAGATTTTTCATAACTTCTAAGAGCTACACCAGAAACTTTGCCAAATGCCTCCAGCAAGGTCTTCACAGTCCTCGGTGGAAAAGAATAAAAGGCATATGGCTCTTAGGCTCTCTGCACAGAAGTGGATTTAGTTATTAATTTTTGGTAGAAACGGTTTCCACACAACATTTTTCTCATAGATCATCTGTCTGTAACTCTTTTTTTTCCTTATTATATCACACAAAATCAGTTAGAAAAATATAATTTAAAAGATGATAGCTGGAGGACACTGATCAATAGGAGAGTTAGTAGTAGTAGTTTTAGTCAAAGTGTCAAAACATCCCACTGCTGCTACACCTCGTGTGCATCAATATTTAATGTTGGTGCAGTGGTTCTGCCTTATGACTCTGGACCATAGAAAACTGATAGGAATGCATCATTCTGGCTGTTTCTTTTATGGCTTTCTCCCACCTCCCCTTTTTCAGTCTACCTCCAGACCTGGGGGTTTCTTCCTTGCCTGAGGATCTGCATCCCTTGTGCTTGACCACCCTTGGTTTGGGGGGAACAGCACAGGAACTTCTGCATGTTGAGGTTCAGACAGCCCTCTCTTGCCTGGGTTGTGTGAACTCAGTCCTCCCTGGTTTGAAATCAGTGTTTTCCCCTCTTAGGTCCCTATTCTCATGGCATGGTCTCATCAAAACAAGTCTTCCTTGTTCTTTGCCATGTACCCCCAAAAACGATATCTATATTACTGTAGATAAATATTCTATATGCTGTAGAAATTAATGGCCACATTTTTCAATTATATCTGCACAGTCATATTAGTTTCAATGACTTCTGAAACCAGAATAATGGTTTATATCGCCTTATAAAAGATTTTATTCTTCACTGCACTGTCCTAGTATTTGGTTCTGGTATTAGGACAAAATAATGTCCTATATGACGATTATCATGCTTTGAAGCAAGCAAAAATCAGTAAATTTAAGTTTAGGGAGTTTCTCTAAGATAATTACATAGAAAGCAGAAAGGAGCCTTTATGCTCCTTACAATTCTGTGGGTGTTCCAGTGTTTGCAGAGAAAACCTCCAAGGAGACCTGCACAGAATACTGTGGCTTCTGTCCAGATATTTGAGTTCAGCAAAAGCACTTAACCTTCCCCCTGTGAGTAATCCCATCATTATTCTGAGAATGACTCGAATACATACTTTCATGACTGAAGATCAGATTACTCACATGCTGTGGTTTTTCATTTTGCTGAAGACCAGACCCAGTATTCTTCCACTACTTTCAGGTTCCCCTCCACTTCCCAGAGCAGAACAGCTCTCTTTATCTGCAAGATCTACTGCCAAACTCTGCCTGCCCTGCCTTAAAAAGGGTTTAATCATGCTAAAAAAAACCACCATCATGCAATACACCTAACAAGGAATTAAACTGGTACTGTCTTGCCTCACAACCACCCTCCCCACACACAGAGCTCCAAATTCTTTCCTCATTTTGGGGTTCTTTCACACTGATACTCCCTCTTTTAATAGCACATCTATCTTAAAACTCACTACTCATGACTTTTGGGAACAGTACAGTCTATTTCTAACAAGGTATTAAAGAATATTTACAATTAATTTTTCTACTTCCTTACCTGCTGAGTAACTGATTTGGGTCTTACCCTGCCAAGAACAGTCAATGCATATTCTGTGTTCCTTTGGCTTGAGGGATTCAGGACCTGGTCATCTGTAATCAGTACACATAAGGTAAAGAAAGAAAAGAATAAGAAAAAACTTAAATGCACAATGATACTGATACTGTTTACAACTAAAATTTAGTTATGATTCTAGACCACAATGTAGTTTGATGGCTTTTAACCCCAAAAGCCAGTTCCTACTGACACTGAAGTCAGTTGGTATTTGGTCTTTGTTTCAAATGACCCCTGAATTTCCCTGAACAAATGTTACTTTTTTCCTTGGAAATAAAATGTTTGTTGATTTACAGGTATACCTTTTGTGATTTTATGCATCAATAGCTTAGAGATTGCCTTGGGGTATCCTATTCTTTAACCTGAGGAAGCATATTACTTTTAAAAAAAGGAAATAGCATGTGTCTCTATGTCTCTAGCATTTCTATTTTCTTGTTTTTTCCATATGGGCAAAAATATGTTTAACACTAGTCATGCATTATAAATGTAGCAAAATCGGGGTGAGTTGATTTCTTTCTCTTAAATATTCATAAATTGCTTAAATCTTCTTGCTAGAGAGCACTGTTTGAGAACAAATGCTTCTGTTCCTATGGGGCATATTTTCATTTCAATGCTCATAAAAAGAATTAATTTTCATAGTTTCTTACTTCAGTTCTTAAGTCCTTTTACGTTTGTATTTATCATCTCTATCTTTGTGTAAATTTTTTGTGCTCACCAGTGTCTCTGGAGTTATACAACGGTTTTATGAGATAATGAATTAGAATCCTTACCTGTCTTAATTTCTGGTCACTATTAAATGATGACAAATGTTTTTGTCTGAAATTTGATATCCAGTTTTATTAGACAATCTTGCAGTTTGTTAAGGACATACCTTTTTGGGTTAAATATAGGAATAAGAGCAACTATTATTAGTTTAATGATAACTAAGGAAAAATAATAAGTACACGTGTTTGATATTTCAAAACTGTATTTTTAAGCTATATGAAAAGACATATTTTCTACTTTAAAAGCTCCATTCAATTTCTCTGTGCAAAATTCTATAATTTAAACAACTATGTAGAAAAAAAAAAAGCTATGCAAATCATGTGCAGTCATCATATGCTTTGGGTGGTACCCTGAACGTCTGAACAAGGGGTGAAGCCTCCCTGAAGGCTGAGAGCTTTTGTATAGTGCCTCTGTGGAAAGACAAAATGGCCTGACATCCCAGCTCTGGGATGGAGTGGAGGACTCATTGGCATTCTCCCGTGTCTTTCACAGCTTTTTTACCAACTTCTTAGGTGCAGTCACTTAGGAAGCCTCTGTGGCATGGGGCTCAGCAGTGTGCAAGGCCTGTGGTGCTTTTTGGAAGTCCTTAGGAAAAGGTGAGCTCACTTGTGCCATGCACACTTGGTCCAGAAGGGCATTTGTGACTGCAAAAAGGAGGCTCTGGATTCATCCTGTGCCCTTTACAAACATCTGAAACATGTTTGTCTGAATCCTAGAACAGATTCCTAAGGGAGAAATTAAACACAAGGACTAAAAAGAAAATATAGCGTTGATGAAAACTGAGTTTCTTCTATCAGGGAAAATTCTAATCAATGCTGACAATTAGTTACCTCTCACAGGAAGAAAGACTAAAGTACATCTATGTTCTGGTAGCCTAATAATTTTGTACAAGATTCTGTACTAGATGGAGTGTGTGTTTTGCAAACATGGGGGAAGTATGCACTCATAGAAAAGACTTTGTTTGCCCAGAATTTGTGGATCTAATACAATATATTTTAACGGGGTTTTTTTTTAAATGTGTATTTATTATCTGCAATTATGTGCAAGAATAAAGTCAGACACACATTTTTTAATCTTTACACCTTTACTTAATTTAATGAATTTCTATCAATCACTAACTCTTCATTTGGTTCACACTTCCTTAAAGAGGCCTGGCTGGTGTTTTGGCATTCCATGGAGATCCTATGGTTTAGGATGGCAAATATCATGTGTGTGTCTTTTCCCTGTTTGTCTTTGCAGGTGTAACCCAAGATTTGGGTAATGTGTTAGGTGGTGACTGTGACAAAATGTGCATTAAAAATGTGACATTTTTTGCATTTCAGTTGCAGGAAAAATATGTTTCTTTCTTGCCTTTGTTTGTATAAGGTGACTGGGGCCGTAATCCCTCAGACACATTCAGTAGTGACAAAAATAGCTCCAGATACTGAGGAATGGGTACGAGTTACTAGAAAAGAGAGTAGGTGACCACAGGAATGACAGAACAATGTACTTGCAAGCACGTGGTGTTCAGTGCATGCGAAGACTAACTACATCTTCCTCATGCGGGAACTGGAGTGGGCTGACAGTGCAAGGAAAATAAGAATTGCAGCAATTCATAGCTCTATTGTTATTTGTCCCCTTCGAGCTTCTCAGGAGCCTATTTATTCTTCACTTCCTTAAATCTCTAATTAGTGCAAACTACTCGACTTTCTATGCATATTTTATTAATCTTGTGTTTTCTGATCAAGTTACATCCATCACTTTGCTTCATCATTTGTGTTTTGAAGGTTTAACATGGTCCTTGCCAGGTGATTTACATTCCTCCCTGAAAGTAACTGTTGTGAATGGCTCAAATAGTTGTTTGCTAAAGCTGAGAAATTTGAATCAAGCCTGATACACTGATTTCAAGAGCACTGAGCTCAATCAAGCTGAGAAAAATCAAGCCTAGGAAGTATATACCTCAAATAAGGAAATATCCTTTTTGGTATGACTGGTATATAAAAAGTGATTGCAGATTCCAGTTTCTGGACAAAACAAGCTCTTTCAAAAAAATTACTAACCTAGGTTTATGGATAATCAGAAATAATGGAGAATATCTCATTTAATGACACACCCACTCTTCTGACTCTGCATTCCTGGCTAGCATACAAGCACGGATACTGCTTGGGTATTTGTTGCAGATAAGTAGGATCCAGCTATGGAATGCTCATAGGCATTTAGTTGTTAACATTGCCTCATAATCTTCCACGTGGAGATGAACAGACTTGCACAGGAGTAAGAAAAAAACAACATCAAGGGGTGATTTTTGTAAAGATTCTCTCCACAGTCTCACTGCCAGTGATGAGATTAAAGAGTGGTTTTGACTGAGGTAATCATGAACACAGCAAAACAACCAGGGATAAATGTGCTGTCTCTCTAAATATTTTCACAAAGCTTTTCAATAGGAATGTCATCAATGATTGTTTCTTCCTCATAGAGAGATAATTCCCCCAGAAGTAAGTAAATAGAATGGGACAACAGCAAAATGAGGTGCAGCTGAAACTCCTTGCTGAAATAGTAACTTGCCACGGACACTGATGCTTGACTTGAACTGGTTAAAGAAGTGGCAGATGAATGGTTCATGTCATTCACAAGATCCGAAACAGGTCAGCACTGCTGTGTTCAGAGAGGTCATTTCTGCCTGTCATTATGGCTCTGTTCAGGAGAACACACAAAGCAAAGGGAATGCTAAGGTAAAAGGGAACACCTCTTAAGCACTGCTTTAGCTGCGTTGGTGGTGTGCTGGGATGCCACTGCCAGTCATGGTTCAGGAAGAGCTCCAAGTACAGTCAGGGCTGTGTTCGTTCTGTGCCAGAAGGCTGGCAGTCTCTCCCCAAACACCCAAATCACGACCTGCACTTTACCAAATACAATGTATTCACCTTTGCAAAATACTTTAGGCCATAGAAGATTTTTTTTCAGTGACATTACTATTAGATTTGGTATCCCAAACCAGCTTGAATTTCCTGCATCCTCTTCTCAGTAAAAAACACACTGGGAATTCCCTGAAACATTCAGACTTGTGCAAACATCTGTCACAGAACCTTTTGATCCAAATCATTCAAATTTGGCAAAGTTCTAAGCAATGAGCAGTAGAATCTCAGGAGAAGTACCAGCCAGTTTTAATCTTACCTGGAACTGCAACCTGCATTTATATTTGTAGATTTCCATATGTGAAAGAATCCTCTCCAAAGCTATTGCAGATACCCTGCAATGACTTGGAATAGTGTTCATTTTACAATCAATACAGCAAGCCCATCAACAATTTAATTTCTAAACAAGCAAACCTCTGTGCCTCTGCTGCCTTCCCTGTCTTAATCCCCTATTTTCAGAACACTCAGAAAAATCAAGCCATACTATAATTTGAGACAATTACGCCTTGTTCCTTTCACTGTTGAAGGGAAAATCCTTTAAAAAACCACGTATCTTAAAGATCAGTGATGTGTAATGTATCATGGCTTTAGTTTTAAGAGCACAGCTAGACTGGGAGGCAAGAACAGTCCAACGTGTGTGGTGCACACTGTTGCTGTTCATAGAGATACCCTTTGGATGGCTGCTGGTCTGAATTTAAATGGCTACAGAGAAAAGGCACCTGCTTGGAAGATCCGTTGCAAATGCTGTTCGACAGGGCTGGAGGGGAGTGGTCGGCAAACACTGTCCTATTTAGAGTGTTCAGGGACGAATGCTCAGGCTGTCAAATATTAGCCAAAATATCCTGCCAACGGCAAATACCCCAGAGGCAATAAACCGGGGTATATGGCATGCAATCTCATCCTGGCGATCCTGCAGAGGTTTGTTTTCGACAAACTCGTGTTTTTCTGCTGCAAACAGCCCTGCCTGGCCGCGCTCATTAGGGATTTGCGGTCTGGCAGGAACCCGTTCGTTCCTCACCGACCTATGGTGGCTGGAGTTCCCCTCCTGGCCGCTCGCGCGATTGCTCAAGCGCTGTGGCAATCCTCAGGCAGCCCCAGAAACACTGAGAACACAACTGCCTGTGAGGGAGGGAAAAGGACAATGTATTCCCTGCAGCACAGCGGGTCCCGTTGGGCCTCCCCTGGAGGGAATATCAAGGGGAAAAATTCTGGCAGCCGGCGTTGGGCCCGGCCCCAGCAGGGCCAACGCACGGCCGCGGGCGCTCCGGGAGCACTGCCAGCGCCGGAGGCGGCCTGGGCACAAACAGCTCCTTCATCCAGCGGGGCGCGAAGCCGGGCCCCGGGAGCGCCCCGGGACAGGGGGGTGCGGCGGCCCCCGCGCTGCCCGGCACGGTGCCCCGGCCGCTGCCCCGCGCTTCCCAGGAGGCCGGCTCTTCCAGGAGGGACCGAGGGCCTCCTCCTCACCAGGTATCGCCGGCTCCCCCCGCTTGGGTTGTTTCCAGACCGTACTTGTAGGTGAAGAAGTAAATGGTGGATGCCGGAGCCCTTTTGCGGCCGAGGGCCGGGGAAGCGCCCGCAGCGGCTGCGTGGGAAATTCCCGCGGGCAGTCCCATCTGCCGGAGCCGGGGCAAGGAGGGCTCAGCCCACACACCGGGCCGGGAGGGGTGAACCGCAGGGCTTAGCTGGGGGGAAGGTGCGGGATTGCAGCTTCTCCCTGCTCCCCCTCTCCCCGTCCAGAGGGGCGACATCCCGGCCCTGCGGGGAGCGAGGATCGCAGAGCTCCCGTTTGGGAGGAAAGCGAGAGCATCGCTCGGCCTGTAGGTGCTCTTGGTGAAGGCGGCTCTTGCAGGTAGCCAATGCAGGGGTATACCTACCGTCCCTTCGAAGGTGTGCCCCGTGCTTGCAAACAATGCACCTGAAGGAGGAGCTGAGGCCTCCTGGTAGCCCCGGGGTCCCCTCTGACAGTGGCTTTCTGTGGTCGCCTGTGAATCCTGCTTTCTGGCAGCTGTGCTGTGTGTGCAGAAAGGCTGAGGACATCCCAAGGAGCCTCTAGAGTCCTTTGTTTGGTGAAGAAAGATAATTCTTGCCTTTCTCCTGCAGCACTTCCTAAATCTCACAGGGCAGCCCAAAGAGCAGAGAAGGGACCAGGCCAGAGTCAAAAGGCCAAAATCAGGAGCTCCTCCTCAGCAGACACCCAAGAATAGATCAGTCTTTGCGAGGGAAAACCCCTCTCTGGGGTCGTGTGAAGGGAAGTAACACCAAGGGTGCTTGTAAACTGGGGAAGTGATTAAACGAAAGTGATCAACAAAAAAATTGAAGGGAAAAAGTGTTCCACAGCAGGCACTGACAGGGACATCGGGTGCAGCTGCCCCTGGTGGAAGAGGAGCCCCTCCAGCAGCCCAGAAAGGCTTGAGCCTTTGCTCCCCAGTACCACAGGCTTCAAGCGATTCAAAATACTGTTTCAGCACTTACTTATGATGAGAGTTAGTTTAAAAAAAAATCAAACCAAAGCCTTCAAATATAGCAAGTTTTGGTTTTCTCTAGTTACTTCCTGTTCTGACTTTTCTGGTCAACAGTTCAGCTGGGCTTTTTCCACTGTTTATTTGGGTGTGTAAATACGCTATTTTGGTAGGCGAGCCGGGTTGCGACACAAGCTAAGAGTGTCCAGCCTGCTGTGACCGTGGGCTGCAGCTGCAGCTGGCAGTGGATGTGCGCGTTCTTCTATGTGTGTGTGCGTGTGTGTGCTGAGGAACAGTGTATTTATCCATATTGGTCATGTTACCCACTGCCAGAATGATGTTAGAGCTGAAGGTTAGTGGCACTTAGTGGTGACATACAGCTATTTGAGGCAAGAAAGAATAAAGACCCCCTTGTGTCACATGAGGCTGACATTGTCTTCTCAGCTGCAGGAGTTGGGAGGTGAAGTCACAAAATAGCTCAGTATTTTAAAAAATAATTCATTCTGGCCTGGGAGAAGCAGGAGGGTGCCAAGGACATGAAACCCACATCAGGCAACTGGTGTCCTCATTGCTGGGGAATTACAGCTCCAGGTGACTGTCTCTGGCTTCTCTCCTGTTCTTTGGACACTGTGAAGGGACAGAGAGCTAAACAGTACCTGACACCATTCGCCTCCCTCCCCAGCAGCTACTGCAACTGATCTGCCTTTTAAATGCTGATTTTTGCAAAATGCTCAGGCCTGTCTGAGAGTATAAGTGTCACCCCTGCTGGGACTAAGCTGGCTGCCACATCAGCTAAAAATAGTTTCTCCTCCTGTGCCCCCCCTCCCCACAAGATGCAGGCAGGCTGTGCTGCCAGGGCAGAGCCATAGGTGGGCCTTGGACCCACAGCAGGGTCAGTGACTCTGCAAAGCCTGAGCTGTACTCGCTCATACAAGCTGTGTGTAGCCTCTGCTTTGCACCCAGTTAATTTTTGGCATGGAGTCTTGATGTGCTCCTGGACTGCAGAAGTAGGTGCAGGAAAAATGGTGCATTGAACAGGTGCCTCTCATGGCCTTCTGAGCTGCTCCCACCGGCTCCAGCACTGTCAGCAGCCCCTTCCTGCCCTCTCTGGATTTTGCAGTATAGGGATCAGTTGATATCAAACTGGCTCATCTGCAAAAATCCCATCTGAACTGGGTAGACTTATGAAACCTGAATCTCCACCAAGCCACAGCTCCCCTTTCTTCCCCAGGGACAGGGAGGTCAGTCAGGAAATTCAATCTCCATCATGGTCCAAGGGCTTCAGCGAAGGAGAGTTGTGAGGGACAACTGAAAGCACTTCTCTGGCAGGTGGATAATGTACCCATTGCATATGTTCCAGGGCAGCTGAAAAAGCAAGACTGTGCTTGTCCGTGGACTGCTGGGAGGCTCCCTGGACACTTGGAGAGCCACACATCGTTTCCACAGCTGCCAGTTCTGAGTGAGAAAGTTTGTTCATAAAAATGTGTTTAGATACCTTTCTCAGAACCAATTTTCCTAAGTAATTACAGGATTATTACCCAGCCCCTCAATTTCTTGTTACTAATATTCTTCCTTATTTCCCCTTCCCCCAGCATTTTTCCAGACTGGGTTTCCAGGTGTCAGCCATGAAGGCCAGCAGTTCTGGTCCAGGGTCCATTTCCCCCCCACCCCGCCCCACTGTGTCCTCTTTTTCCACTGTGTGGGCACTTCTGTAGTCAGCTTGTGAAAGAAGATGTGATAATTAACAGAAAGAAACTTAAGTGTTGCCCTGAGAGGAAGAAGGTGGGTTGTAACAACCCTTGGCTGTGATGCAGAAGGAATGCAGTTACAGGCAGCAGTGCCTGCTGTTCTTTCCCTTCTTGCATAGCAGAGACATCGAATTTTAAGTAGTAAAACCTCAGGGGTAAGTGAGAAGCTGTGTGAACAGTTATGAGCAAGGATCTCTTAAATAAACCTGACCTATCATAATTCCACATGGTCTGTCTTGCCTAAATTTACATCAAAGATGCCAAAAGCCACAGGAAGACGGTAAATCAGCCTGTCATTTTAAGTGCAGGCACTGGTTTCCAGAAAAAGTTCTCAGAAAGCAATTAACGAGGCTGGATTTCTACAGTCACTGATAAGCATGCCCCATAGGAGAAACCAGAACCATCAGGGCACAAAACTAAAGGTCTATCTCACTCAGCATCCTCTCTGAGAGTGAATATTGTAGCTATTCCAGGAAAAAATGAGTCATAGGCAGAGGGGATCCTCCCCCTACATCCCTGGTCAGATTTTGGCATTAACCCATTGAAGGGGTCCCTGAGCCACCTGGTTCAAAGTTGCTAGAGGATTTATCACCTCTGAGGTTGCCCAGTCTCTCTCTTTTGGGCCCATTTAGTCCTGGCCTTGGGGAGTTTGCAGGGTGCACTGAGCTGCATGGTTCAGTTCTGCTTCGTGCCTTCACCAGTGTGAGACCTGAGCTGGCCATAGCCAGGAACACAGGCTGGCACCTCACTGTGACAGGCAACCAGGTGGTTGTCAACCAAGAGCTGTGTGCCACTCCCCAGGACAGGTGCCAGCTCTGAAACTTGCCCAGGACAAGGGAAAATAGAGACACTGCACGTCTTGGAGTAGCAATCAGCAGATGAAGATTCTGGGAAGTGGAGTGGAGCTGCTCCAGGACATAAAGCAAGTTATAAAGTAAGGCAGAGAGAGGCAAGCATACAGGCCCTTGGAGCAGCAAGACTGGCTGCCACCTGGGGACCACCATGTGCTGCTGAGAGAGCGTGGCAGCCTTGGATGCCCACAAATCTGTCCAAGGTAGTGGGTCATGCTGGCAGGTACAAGGACCAAGAATGGATTGGAGACCTCCAGTGTGATTCGCTTCTGCCGCCCAGGCAGTGACAGCCCTTACTGCTGGAGATCCCAATATTCAAGTAACCTTTTTAATTAAAAAGGTTGAAATAAGCCAGTTTCTCCAGAGCTCTCTGCTTTTTGCCTTCTGACATGACAGAAAACTTGATGGGTGCCTCACTCTCTCAGGTTTTATTGAGGAAAGCTTCCCCAAACCATCCCAAACACCAGTGGTGTGTGTGCAGATCACTCTCTTGTGCTGAGGATGAGGCAGTGGCTGTTGAAATACTTCTCAGAACTTTGTTGTCATATTAAAGGCTGACAATTTTTTTAATCCTCACCATAGTGCTGGTTGTGTGCAGCAGTCAGCCTTCAATTAGTTGTCAGGGAGGGATTATGTTACATCTTGTGTGGGTATTTTATAGCCTGATACCTGCCCTGGATAATAGTGACATGTGATATGTTGTTTCCAAGTGCAGGTAGGAACCTCACTCCTCTGGCTCTGCATCCTGGAGATGGCCTCACCCAAGGTGGCAGTGGTGGGCGCAGGAGTCATTGGCCTGTCCACAGCACTGTGCATCACAGAGACTTGTCCCAGCTGCTCTGTGACAGTCCTTTCGGACCAGTTCAGCCCCAACACAACGAGTGATGTGGCAGCTGGGATGCTCATCCCTCACACCTACCCAGGTTTGTTTAATTCAGGGCAGTATTGCCCATGGCACCTCATGCAGCTGTGTCCAGGTGTGTAGTGATGTGTAGAGGCTCAGGAAGAAAAGTGCCTTGACCTATGTTCCTTGTCTGTCCCATATCCTTGACACTCACTTGTATGCTTCTCTTCTTTGCATTATTCCTCTCTGCATGTTTGGTTTTGTTCACATGCAGACACACCAATCCACAGGCAGAGGCAGTGGTTCAAAGAGAACTTCACTTACCTTTATGCCATCAGCAACTCAGCCGAGGCATCAGAGGCTGGCATTCACCTGGTCTCTGGGTAAGAACAGCCCCTGGGGCAGTCTTTGGTACATTTGTGTTGTGCTCTGGAGCAGGCAGACAGGTTTTCTTTGCTAGAATTTAGGGGTATTCCCATCAAGGAATAGCTTTTATGTACGTATTCCCAAGAAACTGCATTGTAGCTGCTCACATATGATGTATTTTTAGGCAAAACTCAGGGATGGGTGTGCACAGAAAACCCACTCAAGTCTGACCAGCACCAAATATCTTTTAATAACTGATGTTTTCCACGCTGTCACCCACCAGTTGTTTGCAGCAGGGGTCATCTCCATAGGGATGGGACTGCAGAATCCTCCAGACTCAGCAACTAGATACAGGGATTCAGCTGGGAGGGGTGTGTTGGGGGTGTTTTATGCTGCCTATTACGTACTCAGAAATTTGCCTTTTGGGAGTATTGAGACTGAGCACTCTGTAGTTTTATGGATACCCAAGGAATGGTGTAAGTCAGGTCCAGCCTTACTTACCCTGGTGTGCTACCCTTAAGCTCAGCTGTGTCAACCCCTCTGCCTGTTTGCCCAGACAAGTATTGCAGGAGCAGGCAGCAATGTTTCCCCATTGCTGTTAACCTTGCAGAGCTGCACTGATGGGGGAAACAGGTTCCTGAGCTCCTGAGTTTGTGCTAAGATTGCCATGACACATAACATGGCAGAGCATTAGCAGTGAAGTTTTCCAGGTTTTCCTCTGTGTCTTTTTAGGTGGCAGGTCTTTAAAAGCACTCCAAAGGAAGAGTTACCTTTCTGGTCAGATATTGTGCTGGGATTTCGACCAATGTCCGAAGCAGAACTCCAAAAGTTCCCGCAGCACCAATTTGGTCAGGCCTTTACGACACTGAAATGTGACTGCCCACCCTACCTGCTGTGGCTGGAGAAAAGGTTGGTTTTGCTGCAGGCTGGACATGCAGAGGGAAACTCTGGCAGAGGGACTGGAGGCAAGACAGGGTCTCCTTGAGAGCCTTAGATTTGAACAAAAGGAAAAAGGATGGTTTTCACTAGGGAAAATACAAGAAGCTCTTGTTTGGGGAGAAGCACAGGAAATAAATACCCAATTTTTACAAAATGTGAAAGGACCCACTTATGCAATGTCCACTTTCTCCCAGTGTGTCTGTACAGTGGGGCTTGGAGTATGAGTGACCTTGGGCAGAGGGCCAACATAGCCACGGGCCATGCTTGGCCAGCCAGACCTTGAAGGTACATCAGGAACCTGCCATGTCCTGAGAAAATGTTTAGCTGTTCCACATTTGCCAAACTTCTCAAATAATATCCCTCTGTTTTTGAAGAGACATGCAGCCCCTGAGAGAATAAGCATGTCTAGAAAGGTGTCTTATTGTGAAGACTTTGCACTTACAAAGTAGCTGGAGCAATTAATCTCAAATTTGTTCAACAATTGGAGTAATTTCTTAATCCAGTTAGGTAAAAAAACCCCAAAACGTTAAACAGCATCATTGTAACAAATCTCTTGAAAATGTTTGCCTGCATAAGATGGGTGATGCACTCACTCTGAGCAGTCGTGGCTTCAGAGTTCGTGCCTGGATTGACACCAAAGATAGAAAATCTGCCAATTTCCAAATTTCTAAGTTTCCCCCCAATACATGGATTTTGGAGAACCATGGGAGAGTCAGGATGCAGATCCAAAAGGGCTTTGATACCTGGGATGAGTATTTAATCCAAATAAGTACCTCTGAGGTGAGTAAATGGCTGTATCCACTTGAGAGAAAGCGACAGGCTGCAATCTGATTTGGGGTTAAGTAAAGAGATGTGTACTGACACCAAGGTACAAATTGCCAGCTCAGCTGGTTACTTGGATGCCTTTCATCACAGTGCAAAATGTGAAAAAGCATTTCTTGTTGTAGCAGCCAGGCGGGCTGCGAGTTCTCCTGTGGCAGCAGTGCCATGCGAGGTCTGTGCCATCTACTCGGTACACATGCTCTGTCATGTTTCATTGCCTAACTGAAGCAAATTTCTGCTGCAGGACAGCTAAATTGTACAACCCATTTAGTATCTGCCATGTGATTTCTGCTCCCTCCTCATTCCTGCTGTAGTCTTCTTATTTCTCAAAGGATGTAGTCTAATGAGATGATCAAGCTCTTTTTTTTTTCCTCTTCTCCCTGGTGATGAGAAGTGAGAGAATATTAAACATGTAACTAATTCTCAAACCCCTAGTGACCTGAGCAGTATTTATAGACTGTTCTCCTGGCAATCCACAAGGAAAATTTTTGTTGTGCCCACCTTGCTTGTCCAAAAATAGACTTCAGGAATTTTTTCCTGCTTACTTGCCCGAATTCAGGAGTTTTCAGCAGGTTTTTTCATTGGTGTATTTTTAATGGCATGATGACAGAGTCCCAATTACAATACTTAGGAGCTCTCCCAGCAAGTTGCCCAGCCATAGCTGCTGCACAAGATCTCCCCTGTTCTTCCCAGCCAGCTTCATTGTACCTGCTACATCAGGCCCCAGAGCATCAACTATGCCCTGGATTCTTGGCTCACTCTCTGCCTTGTGGGAAACCACTGCCTTTATAGTGAGGTTGATGACTTTGCCAGCTGCTAGAATGTTGCAGAGGATGGGATTTTCCACTTAGTGCATCAAAGACCTGTCTCCTGACTTGCTTATGCTAAAACCCCCAGTAAAAACCCCCAGCAACGGGATCCAGCTGACAGCATGCAGTGACTCCATCTCATACCAGTGATTTTCCACAGGGAAGGGCTTCAAAATTCAAGCAAGTTCAGGGGAGGATTTGTCTTGAAATTGAGCTCAAAAATGAACCTCAAGAAGAGGTGACTTTCACTGAAGAGCAGGCATGCAGGTACAGTGCTCTGAGCCATCCTGGGTGACTCCTGGCTGCTGCTCCAGAAGGTTATGGGTTCCCTGGGGGTCCTGTGCCACATCTGCCCACCCTTAGTGCAGATCTTAGGGCTTGGCACATGGCACTAGATGGCTACATTGCTCAGGAGGTGAGTTGGGAATGGATGTGACAGCACATAACAGGCACATTAAAAGGGGTATAGTATGATAGTTCTGCCACTAGCATGACCAAGTTGGTAAATAAATCTGTTGTTTCCCAGCTTGCTTGGGCTGTTAAAGCTTGGTACTGCTACAGAAAGGAATCAAGACCATGAGGACCTGACTGCCTAGGGTCTGATGCCAGACCCTTCTCTAAAACTGCTCAACTTGCTCTATTCTTTCCAGCCTGACCAGGCTAAAAAATACCTTTGATCAAATCAGACAAATCACAAACAGAACCCCCATGGCATTTTCTTTGCTTTTTGTCCCATCTGTTGTTTGGTTTTGATCAGTATGTAAAGGCAAAGGCGAGCTATCTCATTTACTTAATATTCATAATAATTACACAAGGGTTTAGGGCTTTCTTTTCTGCCTCACTTTTGGAATCTTTTTGCAGGTTGAAAGCAGCTGGCACCCAGATGTACACCAGGAAAGTGGCAGACCTGTGGGAGCTGCACAGCGAATATGACATCGTTGTCAACTGCACAGGCATGGGAGCCCACCAGCTGGTGGGGGACAAGCAGCTCTTCCCTGTCAGGGGACAAGTACTCAAGGTTCATGCTCCGTGGGTGAAACACTTCATCCGGGATGGGGATGGCTTGACTTACATCTACCCAGGGATACACAGGGTGACGCTGGGGGGAACCAGGGAAAAGGGGAGCTGGAGTCTCTCCCCTGACCCTGGCACTACTAGAGACATCTTTGACAGGTGCTGCTCCCTTGAGCCCTCACTGCAGGGAGCTCGGGATATGGAGGTGAAGGTGGGACTGAGGCCATCCAGGCAGTGCGTGAGAGTGCAGAGAGAGGTTTTGAGCCAAGGAGGAGTTAAGCTCCCAGTGGTTCACAACTATGGGCATGGGGCAGGTGGCTTTTCAGTGCACAGGGGCACAGCCAAAGAGGCTGCTCACCTGGTGGGAGAGTGCATTTCTGCTCTGCAAGGCTCCTCGTCGAGGGCCAAGCTTTGAATCCGAGAGGCTCCTTTTCCATTTACAGCTAGTGATGCATCTCCTAGTAGCAGCTTGGACTTTTACTCCATTACTGGATGGAAGGGAACTAAGTCAACAGCTTGTTCCAGTGCAGATGCTCAGTGGTATCTTCTGCCACCTTGGAAAGGCATGATGTGTTGATCCAAGTATTAGTCCAGCTGATCATCTCCTCCATCTGACATTGCTTCTGCCCTGGGCATTTGTCCTAGCCTCATGTGAAGGAGAAGATAAGATACATAAATACTCTTCACGTAACAGGGATCAGATTGCAGTGGTATAATACAAATAACATCAATTTAGCATTTCTGCATCTGCATCTAAAGGGTGTCAGATGCAGTAGGCTCAGATTCAGTAAAAATCAGTTGTCTCCTCTTGCACCAAATCTAATCTAGAATTGCCCTTGCTTCTGCCATCTTGCTAACAAATTTTATCGTCTGTATGATTTAGAAGGAAAAGAAAACCCCACCCAGGGCTGCATTACAGTGCTCCAGGTCAGCTATTACAGAAAGCAGTGTTAGGTCACTGTCACACACAGTGACCACGCAAGTGTGATTTTAAGAGCAGGTCCATGATACTGATTACTGCATTTGCTTGTATTGCACCTCAGGGAACTTAAAGTTTCTGCTAATATTGCCCCACATGAGCTACAGTTTTGTGCATTTTTTCTCACACTTGTTTGCAAATCTGTTTTTTTCCTTCAAGGCCCTCAGATTTTGCTCTCAGACACCAATGATTTCCCCCCAGCCCCTCCCCTCCTCCCCCGCACAGCAACATTGGTATGGGCTTTGTTCTACAGAAGAGGATCTTTCAGAGTGGTCTTGGGAATGCAACATCCCTTTTCTACTTCACAACAACACTGTCTGCTTTCCTTGCAACAGCTGATATGAGTAAATTGGAGACAAACCAACAAGGATTTTAACACCAGCATCAGTTTCATAGAAGAGCCATTTAAGACTAGATAAACACTCTAAAGAAAAATTTGTCTGTAACTGGACATGAGCAAGCTCCTCTGCTGTAAGAAAGCTGAGTCACCAGAGTCCAGACCCTCTCACTCCATGGCAGAGGCTCTGTTGGGCTTTACATTCCTGTCAGCAATTCAAGCCCTTTGATATGTCTGAAGATAATCACTCCCCAAAATTGGATCTTACCATCAAACTACAGGTCTGACTCTGAGTGATTAAACGACTCATTAAATCCTAAATGGCTCACTTGAGAGTGCTGTCATACATTTTTGTGTAGCTTTTTGTGCATAGCGTTATAAAACCATTCAAAATCCTTCCATAATTTCAGTGATTAAAATTAACTGATAAATAAAGTTTAATAATGGAGCAAAGGTCACTTCTGTAGTGTTTCCTTTCATAAGCAAGGGATTTTCTTTCATTTGGGATGGCCTGACAGGGCCAAGAAAGGCCACATTCAGCCATGACTGCCAACTCCTGCTGTTCTCAGGGGGGATGAGGACAGTTATCATTTGCAAGGGACAGCTGTCAGAAGAAACATCACCAAATTAAATTATAGGTCAATAAGCGCCTGGGACCAGCCTAAGCCAGCCGTGCCTTCATCAGCCTTGTCCTCTTTTTCTCAGTTCTGAAGGCTAATTTTGCATTCCCCCCTTCATCCCCCCCCCATCTGTCCTTTCCAATGGTATGAGAGAGCAGAGCTGCTGCTTTTGGCAGCAGTGTTGGCATAGGGCTTGTCAAACTGCAGCTTTGTCCTCAGCTGCAGAGGACATAAAAATACATGGAAAAAGAACATAAGAACGTGCTCTTTTTTCTTAATCTTTATTTTAAACTTAAAAATAGCAAACAGTGTAACTTATCCTGGAGCAAGAAACACTACTAATGCTAACAGGGTGATCATAGGCCCATAAAAAACCAAAGCTGTGCTTGTGCACTTCTTCTCTGCAGGACGATGGGGTTTCTTCTAATCTACTTCTAAAAACTGTCTGGTTGATAAAGTGTCAGAATAGGTTTGGCTTCAAAGCTCATCAGTCTGATGTCCTAGCTCTGCTCATGGCCACCAGGCGGGACAGCCACTTCTGGTCTAAGGTCTTCCTTATCTGAGGGGTAGCTTTGTGTTTCAGATGATTTATACTCCCCACAGTTGTTGACCTGCTTCTAAAAACATGTATGGTGCTTCTGTACTCTCCAACATCCTGTGAAAATAGATTCTGTAAAGGGAGAAACTTCTTTGTCCAGGAGCAGAGCTTGTTGCCTTCATCTTTGTCTAGAACCTGAAAACATCATCTGATGCCCCTTTCTTGCATGTTATGAGAGATAGTGACTCTGTGGCCCATTCTCTGTGGCCCTCCTTGAGTTTATAAAGTTCCACCATACTCCCTCTCAGACTCTTCTTTCCCACCATGAAGAATCTTGGTTTACATAATATATAGTTGCCTCACTTTCACAAGCACTGAGCCTCATGGGGACATGTCTGTTGGTGGGGACAGCACAGTAAAGCATAAGCAATCCAGGAGGTTCCTTCTCCAGGTAATAGAGCAGCCAACAAGAAGAGGTGCTATGCTGGACCCTGTTCTTGCCAGCAAGGAGGGGCTGGTGTCCCAAGTGAAGACATTTCTCAGGGGCCAGTATTGGAGCTGGTGCTGTTTAAAATCTTTGTCAGTGACAAGGACAGTGGGATCGAGGGCACCCTCAGCAGGTTTGCCAATGACACCAGGCTGAGTGGTGCAGTGGACACGCTGGAGGGAAGGGATGTCATCCATAGGGACTCTGGCAGGTTTGAGAGGTGGGGCTGTGCAAACCTTGTCAAGTTCAACAAGGCCAAGTGCAAGGCCCTGCACCTGGGTTAGGACAATCCCAAACACAAACACAGGCTGGGTGGAGAATGGACTGAGAGCAGCCCTGAGGAGACAGACTGGGGGGTATTGGTTGAGGAAGGTGAACATGACCCATCAACATCAAATGTGCTCGCAGCCCAGGAAGCCAGCTGTTATCCTTGTCTACATCTAAGCAGCGTGACCAGCAGGTTGAGGGAGGTGATTCTGCACCTCTGCTCTGCTCTTGTGAGACCCCACCTTGAGTACTGCATCCAGCTCTGGGGACCCCAACATAAGAAGAATGTGCACCTGCTGGAGTGAGTCCAGAGGACGGCCATGAAGATGGTCAGAGGGCTGGAGCCCCTCTCCTATGTACATAGGCTGAGAAAGCTGAGGTTGCTCAGTCTGGAGAGGAGACAGCTCTGGGGAGACCTTACAGCACCTTCCAGTACCTAAAGGGGGCTTACAAGAGAGCTGCAGAGAGACTTTTTGCAAGGGCATGTATTGATAGGACAAGGAAGAATTGCTTTAAAATGAAAGAGGGTGAATTTAGATTAGNTCTCCAGGTAATAGAGCAGCCAACAAGAAGAGGTGCTATGCTGGACCCTGTTCTTGCCAGCAAGGAGGGGCTGGTGTCCCAAGTGAAGACATTTCTCAGGGGCCAGTATTGGAGCTGGTGCTGTTTAAAATCTTTGTCAGTGACAAGGACAGTGGGATCGAGGGCACCCTCAGCAGGTTTGCCAATGACACCAGGCTGAGTGGTGCAGTGGACACGCTGGAGGGAAGGGATGTCATCCATAGGGACTCTGGCAGGTTTGAGAGGTGGGGCTGTGCAAACCTTGTCAAGTTCAACAAGGCCAAGTGCAAGGCCCTGCACCTGGGTTAGGACAATCCCAAACACAAACACAGGCTGGGTGGAGAATGGACTGAGAGCAGCCCTGAGGAGACAGACTGGGGGGTATTGGTTGAGGAAGGTGAACATGACCCATCAACATCAAATGTGCTCGCAGCCCAGGAAGCCAGCTGTTATCCTTGTCTACATCTAAGCAGCGTGACCAGCAGGTTGAGGGAGGTGATTCTGCACCTCTGCTCTGCTCTTGTGAGACCCCACCTTGAGTACTGCATCCAGCTCTGGGGACCCCAACATAAGAAGAATGTGCACCTGCTGGAGTGAGTCCAGAGGACGGCCATGAAGATGGTCAGAGGGCTGGAGCCCCTCTCCTATGTACATAGGCTGAGAAAGCTGAGGTTGCTCAGTCTGGAGAGGAGACAGCTCTGGGGAGACCTTACAGCACCTTCCAGTACCTAAAGGGGGCTTACAAGAGAGCTGCAGAGAGACTTTTTGCAAGGGCATGTATTGATAGGACAAGGAAGAATTGCTTTAAAATGAAAGAGGGTGAATTTAGATTAGAAAGAGGTTCACTGTGAGGGTGGTGAGGCCCTGGCACAGGTTATCTAGAGATGTGGGTGCCTTATCCCTGGAAGCATCCAAGGCCAGATTAAATGGGGCTTTAAGCAATCTGGTCTAATAGAAGGTGTCCCTGCCCATGCCAGGGAGTGGAACTAGATGATCTTTAATGTCCCTTCCAACTCAAACCATTCCATGACTCTATGATCTCTCTTCCCTTCATAATATATTACAATGCTTTATAGTCATTAATAAGCATTTAAGTGGCAACCTAGCTCCAAGATACCTGTCCTGAGTGGTACTAGCTGTTTCAGAGGCCATTGCTGAGGCTGGATAGTGAGGCAGTCTTCCTCCCAGCTCAGCCAGGTGTTTTTCTCTGCTCTTAGCTACACTGATTTTCATCTGCTGTTACTTTGTGCAAACTCATGAGATGGTTTTTGCAGCTCCTTGAGGTAGTTTGCATTTTACTGCCTTGAATAAACTGGTACCACCAGCAGATCAGTCATTTGCCTGACTCATAGGTCTGTGGATGAACACTGACCCTACCACGATCTCTCTAAGATGCAATTGGTGGCTTCTCTCCACTGTGAAGAATGCATGATTGATCCTTATGTCTCTCTATCCTGTATGCAGTTGCTGACTCATGAGAGGGTCTTCCCTCTTGCCTCATGCCAGATTAGCTTCTTAATGGGTCCTTGGTGACAGATGTTATTAAAGGCTTTCCAGAAGCTGAGCAGATCATACCGAGCGGATTGCTCTCATCTGCAGCCTCACAGTTTCCTCTGAAGGTGGTGGAGCACAGCTTCGTAGGTTCTCACTGCAAAGCTCTTCCAATTCTCTCCTCTTAGTCTGCATCTCTTCTTGCAACTATTCTGTTACTATGGCTTTTGCTGTTTGCCTGCCACAGGTGTCAGATTTAGTGGCTTGCATTTCTCTAGATCCCTTACAGCACTTAAAAGAAGACAGTGTCACATGCCATCCTCTTTTTTTCCTTGGCCATTTTAAGTAAAAGCTTATACACTGGCTCTTACAGTGCAACAATTCCATTAGTATTCCTTAAAAACCCACAAGTGAGTAACATCTGCTTTTCATGAATTTGTTGCTATCCCTTGCATCTATTTGTTCTAAAGCCTCATCTAATGACCCTTCAATCTGAGGCAGCTTCCCTGCATTATCCCTTTAACAAATGGTTCTGCTGTGGGAATTTCACTCAGCCTTTCTGCGCTGAACGCAGACACAAGTGATCTGTTTAGCTTCTGTGTTAGGACATGTTTTCTCTCAAACTCCTTTGCCACCCTGATCATCTGCTGACTGCACACCCATGTCACCTGCAGAACCCTCCAGCAGGCTCCCTGCTTCTGCTAGGATAGAGGAGGCTTTTTGTCTAGTAGCATATTTTTTCTTCAAAATATTTTTTTAGTCTTCCTTTCTGTTTCTGCTTTTAATCGGACAGAGTTCATGTCCTTTTCCTAATTTGGAGGAGATCTATTTCGGTTCTTTCCCATGTAATTTTTATCATGCTATTACAATGACCCAGTAATTATCTTCCTTCTGGAATATGTCTGATATTTCAATACCCTTATATAAAAATTGAGGATTTTAAAGCTGAATCTTATTTTCACATTTAGAGCAAACAGAAGCAAACATACATTCAGTCTGATTGTTCCAGCTCCTGTGCCCCATTAAAAGGGGCTTTATTTGTCCAGATTACACCTTGCTGTTTCCTCTATACCTGTGGTTATAAGGAGGTCAAAATTGCACCTTTGATGAAATGCCATCATGATCCCCTGCTCCTCTCTTCCTCCTCACTTCCCGCAGTCTCTAGCTCGAAATTCCTTTTTAAATCTTAGTCCTTCTCACAGAGGTTTTCTCCCTGGCTAAAGTCATGCCACACAAAGATTGAGCATTCTATTCAGAAACCTCATCTTTTTGTTCCAGAAGCTTTCAATTTGCCAAGAATATGTCCTAATATTTTGGGAATAACTGAACATCCTTCCATTATGCTTCCCTAGGCAAGGAAAATTTAAATAATCGAAAATACATCCTAGATACATAGTGATGTTGCCCAGTGCCAACCATACATCTGCCCACAAAGGGGAGTCACACTATTTCAGTGCCTTCAGGCCAGCTTACTGACACTGACTGCTTTCAGGCACTTGAAGTTTGTTGAGATGAGTCCTGTCTTGTTTCAGCTACCCAGCCCCAGGTGTCAGTCTCTGGCAATATCTCATCAGCCATCCCTGAGTTTCTGCTCCTCACCCAAGACTCTTGCCAGGAGCTGAAGCAAAGATGTGGCCTCTGTTACCCCTCCAGCTCCAGCTGAAGATGAGCCAGCAGCTGAGGAATTTTCAAAACTCCATTTTGATCTTAAATCTGTCTGTGCTGCCACGTCAGCTCTGTAGTTTTCATCTGGAATCACAGAACAAGTGTCAGAGAAACACTCACACATGGGAGAGGATTAACAGTGGAAGGTTCATTAAACCTCCCTGACCTCCCCGTGCTGTTGAAAGGTGTCCTTAAAGAAAGGCTTAGCTGTCACCTGTGCAAAGCATTTTATCCCTGTGCTGTTCCTTAAGCCCATGTGTGTCTGGACATAAATTATCCAAACTGTGCTTGAGTATTTCCTTCTTACCCACACTTTCTGATCTACATTGAAGAGGCACCCCTGGCAGATGGCAACCAAGCTGTCACACTCCCATGGAACTTCAAAGGTGTAATTGTGGTATAGAAAGAGAACGATTATATTTTGAGATATTTTTATCAATCCTTGTGATTCCAGACAGCAGATGGGATGTATGATGGATTTTAGAGCTTGAACACAAAATAATAGTTTTCTGCAACAGGAAATTTTGTTGATTTTCTTCACAGAAACAATGCCATAAAGTCACATTGTCTCAATACAGGCTTTTGCCACTGTTTAAAACAAATTTGTGGAAAATACAGGAAAATTGGCATTCACCATTCATTACCATTCTCTTGCAGTCGAGGACTATTTGAGATAAACTGCAAATTCATTAGGAATAAATGTAGCAATTAGAGATAACATCATGGCCTGGACCGAGATTTTCATTGTTTTCACAGCAATCAAATGACTATTGTTACATTGTCCACGGCCCTAGTTTATCCTGCTCTATTCCCTGCTTTCCACCAGAGGGAGATGTTGGATCAAGCAGCTGCTGAAAAAACCCGCAAACTCCATCTCAAAGCAAATGGAGAGATGCTTAATTCAGTGGAAATCTGTGTGCCTGTCAGGCTCCCACATACCTACAAGGCTTGGGGGACTTGGGTGCTTCAATAGAGCTTTAAAAAACGATCGTGGATCAGTTATTTATGGAGAACACTTTTAAAAAGTACAATAAAATGTGAAGGTAGCAGCATACCAGAAGCTGTTGTTAACAAAAAATAAGGAATTATTATAATAATAATAATCCTAGACAAAGCTGCTGCTACAGCAGCATGTCCCAGAGCTTTTCCCCCATCAAAGGCTGGAGAGGAAACCACTGTCTTGGGTAGCCAAGTGTCCTCAGTTCCTCGTATTGTGGGTTCTTGGGGTCCCCCAGGTCCTCAAGCTGTGCCTGGGCCGGACATCCTGTGGGGCAGTCTCTGTGGGGCTGCAGCCTGGTCCATGTGTCCACTGGCTCCTGGCCAGGCTCCTGGTGAGCCCAGACACCACTCTGGGTGCTCAGCTATTAGAAACTACCTCTGCTTCAAGATCTGAAATGGACTGGTTTCTTTCCGGGAATTTTCTCCCCGTGTCTTGTTTTTCTCACTGAAGAAATAAAAATTACATATTTTGGAGAAGGAGAAGCAGACATGAGTCAAAACCCAGCCTTATTAAGAAAGGGAGGGGCTGGGGACAAAAGAAAGGGGGAAGAAACTTTTCTGAAAGTGAACAACTTCATAGAAATGGTATTTCCAAAAGTAAAAGCAGTTTCAAGGGAATATTTTTTCTGTGTTTTGCTTTCATCCTTTGAGACTGTCTCACACCACTGACAGCAGCCAGTACTAGGGGAGCACTGCCTCACATCATTTTGCTCTGTTCTTGTTAATGCCCATTACCTACCATGAGGAGAATATATTTTCCACACAGTAAGAGGCATGTGCATCACATGCTCTGCTCCCACCATTGTCACATCTCCCACCTTTTGATTCAACTTCTCCAAAGTCCTGGTCAACCAGCTAATATCTAAGACTTACATTAGCCTTTCCTTCAATTTGTGAGCCAAACAGAGGAGGGGACGTTTGTTTATTTTCTGTGTCATCAGAGAATTAAGCAACTGAGCCAGCTGTCGGTGTTTCAGAAGCACCTGTGTGTGAACCTTCAGTCAGCATTTTGGCTAAAGTGAAGTTCTGAAAAGCAACCCTTCCCTCAGGGAACACACTAGAGCCATGGAGGGACCCTCACTCTCACACAAATGAATGGTTTAGGTTGCTTAAATAATCACCATCAAATATATTAGTGAAAACAAACTTTAATACACATTTGCAAAAGTGAGGCAAAGCTTGATGGCAAAGCTTACTCTAACACTTACTGCATGGATGGATAATACATATAGAGGAAAACCAAATTAGCATCAATTTAGAGTGATTTATATGGAGATTAGGGACGTAAAAGGGGGTAAGGAGGGAAAGGTTAAAGGAGATTCTCTGGTGGGTCTTGAGATTCAGAGTGGACTCCCTTGCTTTCCAAACTGCATCTCAGAGAGGTTCCCACACATGGCTGGATCTGATCTTAGGCTCAGACGTGGTCAATTGTTTATGTCTAAAGGATCTAGCAGCACTTCAATATTAGATTAACCAAGGATCAACTCTAAACAGTGATAACAGTTATGGATTCAAGATAATAACATGTATACTGTATTTGCTATTGGGTGTCCAAGTCAAGACATACACACAGATTTGTGTATGCAAATGTACAAAGGTAATACACAGGCATGGACATGTAAAGTATAAGTACAAAGGTATATGTATTAAAACATTCCCCTCGAGAATCAGTGAAACATTCATGTCTAATGCCTTTTTGGCATTTCTTAATGGGGGTGGGGTGGGGTGGGGTGTTGAGCCTCAAGTAGTGGGATATCAGCCCAGGTTCTGTTGCCAAGTGACGCTTCTCCGAATTTCTCAAACTTGAGAGTTCGGGCACTCTGAGAGGTGTCCCACACAGAGAGAAATACTGATGCAGCCCACTGCAGTCCAGAAGAGCCCAAAGGCTCTGTCTTAGGACCACTGTTTTTGGGGCTGTGAGATGGTTGGCTTAAGCCATTGATATATTTTTATCTTGGCTGTAGTCTGGGTTAGTTGTTACTGGAATTTTTGAAATTCCAGTGAGGATGGTACTGTTCCACTTGAGCTACATTTCAGATAAGGAACATTTCAAGGCTATCAGGGAATGACTGATTATTCCTGCTGTCATAGCCCACCTAGGTGAAGCAACAGGAGTTCCTGGTACGGTCAGTACTGCCCCCCACCTTAGCTTTCCAAGAGTTCCTAGTATGATCAAGAGATGCTTCGCCACTAAGCTCTTGTGGAAAGGCCTGAGCAGGCCAGAGGAGAGGGGGGAGGGATGAACCAACACACTCACACTTGCTTTCCTCCTTGCCAAACAAGTGCATGGTTGGGCTTCAAGGAGATGAAGCCTCTCCTCTCCACAGATCTTGCAGCCTGGTGAATCAAATGATCTCTTGGTCAATGGGACAGCTGGACTCCTTTGAGCATTCCAAGAACTGGATTTGGGCTTTTCACATCCCATATTGCTGTGACTACAAGAAGAGCAATTCCACTTTTAGGTGCGCTTCCAATGAAAAAGCTCAAAGGATATTTTTGAAATAAAGGAGCTGAGGCAGCTGAACTCCAGGGAAAGACTCCAAGAAACAACCCACATCTCTACAGAGGTAAAGACCCTGAGAAGCACTGGCTACCCTGCTTCTGAAAATCCCTCTGTAAGCCTGGGTGGGCACCCTTTTTCTCTGTGGTGAGTGTATCTGCACAGTGTCAGCACTCCAGGAATAATCACAGGACGAATCGACACAGAGATTTTCAGTAGGATAATTGCCTCAAACAGAAGGATAAATAGCTTTTTCTGGCATTTAACGGGCCTCTTAAGTGAACGGCAATAAACTCTATGCGAACAGATGTTTTCCCTCTTTTTCGTCCTTTTGCATCTCATCCATAATTATACACTAAAATGTTCTTGTCTGGGTTGCTGAGAGCAATCTTGTTGCTGTTTGTCTTTGCAGTGTAAGACTGAGCACTTCAGCACAAAGATTGAGTAAAAAGCCCTGGATTCCTAAAGGCTCCCATCACTATATATCAGTGATCATCTTCTTTCCTTTGCATTAAGCCTGAGGGAGGAGTGAGAAGTTAAGGGGAAAATGTGCCTCTTTTAGCTGCTGCTCTGTATGTCCCAGTGTTGGGGTGTCCTCCTGCAGGTGTTGGTGCCCTGGGCTCCAGCTACAAGGTGCATTTGTTTGCCTGGCTTCTGGCATTGACCCAGCTACACTTCAGGAGAAGCCACAGCTTCACCTTTGCCTTGCAGGGGAGGTAAGTGTCCTCTGAGACACTCCTCCCCACTCTGTGCTGACTGGACCATGGGGAGATGGCAGAGCAGGCTTTCCTCTGTAGCTGCTGGCTTTGCCTCCAGCCTTGCCGACAGGAGAGTAGCAGGCACAAAGCAAGCCCTGCAAAAATGCCTTTATGCTCTCAGAAACATGTACTTTTCCTCCTGACAGAGTACAGAGAAATGACCTTGTTCCTGAGGAAATTCAATACATTCTGGCGAAGGGATCTCCTCCTAACAAGGAGCCTGTGAGCAAGCCAGGAGCTGGGGCACAGCCACAAGCATTAGCCCAGCTGAGTGTTCCTCGCCGGAAGCGATGTCGGTAGAGGCGCCTACATTGTCACAAACCCACTCTGTCCTTCTCAGCGCATCTTCGAAACATCCGACTGGCCTTTGCTTCCCACATCCATAGCTGAGGATGGAGGCAGACATGCTGCAGGGAGGCACATGCCAAAAGGATGGGCCCTGTGGTAGCACCTAACCTACATACAAACTCTTGGCTAAGGAGGTTATTCCACTTCGGATCAATACTGGTGTCTCTGCATCATTGATGCTGCTCCACATGACATTGAGGGCAAACTGCTTGGAAAAGAGCCTGCGGGAAGAACACTGCATTTTATCCTCGCCGTCTGCTCCTAGACAGGCTGCTCAGCTGCAGGGGAGCTGTGGTATCTTTTCTGCTGAGGGCAGACCATTTCTCTCCTCCTTGTTAGGATTGTAACTAAGACTTTAAAAGGCAACCAGATGGAGGAGAGGATTGGCTGACCACATGGTAATAGTTCAAAAAACCAGCTTTTTTGTTACAGATAAAGACTGAATTTAGTGTCCTGAAAAAATGAGATGCTTTTCAGACACGTGGATGAGACCTTTATTAAAGGTGGATACATATTATGAAATTGGCCTGCATACTCCAGAACATTTTGGAAAGCCTTCTGTCCTAGGAAAGCAGTTTTTCACCCATCAGGTCTCAAGGATACTGCCAGCCACTCCCAGCTTTTATTGTTTCCTATTGCCTTTAATGATGCATAAATTGTACAGACACACGCCAGTATATCAAACAACATTGAAAGACAGACCATAGAAAAAGTGCATAGTATATTAATTACAGGTCTTAATTTGTTTGCGAATCTTCTACCTGAAACATTTTGCTCCTGTTCTTCTCCCTATCAGCCCCAGTGCTTTGGCTTCCACCTCATCCTCCCTTGGAGACCCCTTTTCCCTGAGTGCTTGCAGATGAAGGAAGGTGTCTCTCAGTGACATCCACTCGATTGTTCCAGAGCCGTTGCCATCCCCTATATAAACACTTTGGCATTTGTACTGTTCTATGTAAGCCCATTAAAAACATGTAATAAAAGGGCTTATATCATTTCTTAAAGCCATCATTACTAATCCAGCTGCGGTGTTTTGTCAAATTCTGACAATTATAGATTAATCCCTATGCCAAATTACATTTTTTGATGAAAGATATTCATCCTTGAGCTTAGAAGTGTAAAAATGTAAGTAAAATTTATTGCATCCAAAAAAAGGCAGAGAGCTGAAGCCAGAATAACACTAAGGTAATTTTTAAAACATACAAAAAATAGGATTTTTAGTAGAAACCCAGGGTAATTTTTAAGCAAAGCTGGACATCTGCCTGGGATTACAGTAAAGATACAGGGGAAATACAGATGATGAACTGACATCACAAATATCTTTGTGCAACAGTTTGTGAACTGCATGTGAGCCATCACTACTTAATTCCTGTAAACTGGAACGTCTTTTTTTTACAATGGCAATACATTTTCAATTTTTATACTAATATCTCTTCAATAAAATTTCCAGCCCTTATTTTAAAAAGCAGATAGAATTTTGCTTGTTCAGAATGATTGGACAATTTAGTAAAAGGTGGACTGTAAAAGCACTGTTATTCCACTCTGGGAGTGAAACACAGCTTCTGGAGGCAATAGTTGTATTTGTAGATACCACTAGGATTAGGGTTAAATAAACAAAGTTAAGGCCCAGGGGTAGCAGAGAGCTGCAGAGCATCTTCTCCTGGAGGGCCGTCTCATTCTTCTTCTCCTTCCTGCAGCGGATGTGTGGGCACAGGTACAGGTATGTGTGAGTGCAAACGTACAGGAGTGTGACTCAGAGGTAAACCTTGAGCTATAATCCCCTCTCCAGGCCAATAATTATCAACCATCTCTTTCATCAAATTTGGAGCACGCGGCAAGGCTGCGGCGTTCGATTCCCTCTGTAGCTGGAGGGAAAAGACAGCTTCTGCCCATGCCTCGTGCTGTGCTGCTGAACAGCAAGATCAGTCTTGTGTTAAGCTGCCTAGATGGCCCACGAGCTTGAGGAGAGCTAATGGGAGACTGCATGAACATATATTTTTCAGTTGTTATCTTCAAACTTACCAGTGGCGAGCTGAGAAGCAGTTTTAATGATTCACACAGCTGAGCTTCTGCCTTGACAGCTGTTCAGACACGTTCTTCTCAGCAGCGGCAAGTAGGTAATAGACCAATACAGCCAATTTACTTCTCTGTTGCTAACATTTAAAAGATAACACAAAGAGATTCTTTCGTAGTTTTCAGTGGGATTTAAGGCATGGGAAGGAGTAAGGGCTGTACCTACCTGGCAGAGCTGTGTGCAGGCTCCACAGAGGTCTGTCACTTGGTGCATAAAGAAATATTTCCAGGATTCTGAGCTGCAATTTTAAGAAACAGAACTGAAACCAGGCTTGCACAAAAGCCATCACTGAGAAGTCACCCAGGGAGCTACAAACTCTTAATTCCATGTTCCTCAGGGCTATGGCAGAGCTTTCACACATAAATGTGCAAGGCAATAAACTGGGCCTGGACCAAAGCTCTGAATGCTGCAGACTCAGGATCTGAGGCACACGCATCTTCTGTGGGAAGGACACACCGTGCTTCTCTTCTGCAGCCACTTTTAAAATGACCTTGTGAAAGTTTCTACACAAAACATTTCTGTTTTCAAGCGCACGGAACAACGTCACTCCAATTTTCGAAGCATTAGTCAGGAGTGTAGGAGGAAAGAGAGGGAAAAAACTGTTCCTTTGCTCTGTCCTGTAGATTTTGGCAAGTGGGTCATACCAAGTCCAGAGCACAGAGTCAAAAAGAGCATTTTTATGCCTTTACTCATTTTATAGGAGGAATGTCTGACTTGTATTAACAGTCCTTGAAGAATCCTAGGGAATCCTAGTGGTGTTTTTCCTGCCTGGGGTTTAATTTTGCACAGGGATTGGGGCAGACATTTTAACTAACCAGAAGATAAACAGAAGCCCTGACAGTGGGTGGAGGCAGAAGATGAATGGGGTAGGCAAGGTGTTTGAACTGAAAATGGCAATAAGAGAGAGAAACATTAAATAACTGCTGCAAAGGAGAGATTTCACTACCAGCAATATCCCAGGCAAGAGGTAATTTGTAAGCAGCAAAGATAGCACTGAAGTAATGAAATTTCGCTGGTGTTAAACTTTTTCGTTCTGGAGGTTTAGCACTGTGCTCTTACTACAGACAAATTTGTAAATGAGAGAGGAATTTTAGCAGTTTATAGACTTTTCCTGGAGAAACTAAGGGAGCTGTAGCTCTGGCACCAACATAAAAAGTAGATACCATAAGACCGATGTCTGATTTTGGTTATCAGGGCACAGAGCTAACTGTTCTCAGTAGAAATTGCATGCTCACATTCAGAGTCGCTGTTCCAGTTACTCCTTGCATTTCATGGCGGCAATTTGTGCTCAGCTGGATCCAGCTTGATGGATGTTCCTCTAACACCATCCATCTTGCTTTAGGAGAGCAAGGAGGGGAGGTTATTTGCTGCCTCACTCAAAGACCGAGCATGTTTTGCGAAAGATGTGAAACTTTGCAGAATCTGTATTTCCCAGCAATCACCTCAAAAAGGCCCATCCTCCAGCTGGACTGGAGTTTCATGCATTGCACTACAATTTCAATTTGCTCTTCGTCTCAACAAGCTTTGCTCACACACATATCTTTGCAGCCAGTTCCTGGGGGAGGAATTGATTAATAATACACTTCTTAGAATGGAGAAGTGAGACTGTTTAAGGGACTATCTTAATTCTCAGTGATTCTCATGCTAATCCTGATAAGATTTCTCATTGTCCCTGAGATTTCCTGAGATCATTCTCTATCATTGTTCTCTTATTCTCTATCTTTAGAAACCCTGTGTTGTATTTTTAACAGGCAGACTTACATTCATAAGAGATTGAAGGCAGGGCAGTGGGGAGGAAGCACAAGAACTTCAATTGTTTGTTAAAACACGAAAGGAAAACACTGAGTTAAATTAGTGAACTGTTCTTTATCAGGACCACTTCTAGCATGCCCACAAATTGGGGCTTATCAGCTTTCTAAGGAAGGGAATATTTTGTACAAGGTCAGCACTTACAGCTCAGTGATGACAAGAAGAGCAGCTGGATTCAAGTATTTGAGCTTTTTGCTGAAACTACACAGTGAGAGAAGAACAACAAATGAACCTCTGATGCTAAAACCAAGAAAGACCTGTGGTTTCTATTCTGCTCAGGTAGACCTCTTTTATCTGAGTATGCATTGTTCAAGCTTTTAGGAAAGCTTTGATTTCTCAAGGATTAAACTTCAAGAGAGAGTTTTAAAATGTATTTCTGCACTTTATAAAATGTGTTTTTGACTTGTGGAGTCAACCTGTCTTCAAGATTTTCTCCATTACCATACACACACAAACTTATATTTTAATAGGACTTTCACACACCATTATTTATTGACTAGGTGCTGAGAACTTAAAACAACATTTCTGCTAAGAGTTTTGTGAAATAATACCCCTGCATTTAATGTTCTTGATGTATGTCTAAAACCTCTCTTCCCTGAGCAGCAGCATTACTTCTGTCCTCCATATGCAAGTTGCCATTTCACACAGAGGAGCAAAGTAATGCACAGGCAGCCCCGTGACAGCCCAAGTGACCTTCTGCTGAAGAAATCCAGGTGATGCCCATGGATAGAGCCAAGTGCCTGTCTCTTAAGTTGATGTCAGTCATGATTGGTGCAGTTACACTCTCCCTTTGCCCTCATAAATGTGTTCCTTCCTTGCACAAGCACCAGGGCTTGTCTGATCCATTCATGAGCCACCAAAGTGGGGTGGAAACAGGAAAAGTGTGAGGTTGTCAGAAAGATCCACTTCCAGAGCCAACTCGCTTCCCTGTGGCAAACACCTGAGGCTGCCCCATGTTGGCTATAAGCTGATCAAAAAATAGGATGGTACCAACAGAGGTGTCCAGGTCTGTTAGAAAACTGCTCCAGATAGTGTTTTTTTGAGTTAGTTTTCATCTCTGTCGGGCCCTGGTTTGACTTAGTTTATGATAAAGGAGCCACCCTGCTGCTACAGGATTGGCAGGTAGGACTGACACACTCTTCTCAGAGGAGTCTACATTTAGGGTGTTTTAAAACAACCAGGGAATTGCTTTAACCTAATTCAGAAGGACAGTTTACCTAAAAAAGAGAGAACAGTGATGTTTAAATGGCAGGAATCATGCACCTCACCTGCCAGTGCATCTATGCTTGGAGCCACACTGAAATCCCACTTCTCCAGACAGATCATTGCTCCCTCCCTTATCTTCCTACATGCAGCTCTTCCATCCTGCTGCCAGCAGGTCTGGTTGCTTGTCTGCTGGCAGGCTCCACTTCTACCAGTGCTCCTCTCTGACCTGCTCCCCTAGCAGCAGTCAGCTCTGGCTCTGCTCCAGGCTGTGAAGAGACAGGAGAGGTCAGAGAGGAGTAGTGCAGCCTTCTGCCACGGAGAGGACACCAGGAGCTTGATGCAGCAAGTCTCTTCCTTTCCAGCAGACAAGGCAGGGACACTGGAAGCCCAGTACTGCTCACAGGAGACGAGGGTCACAGCCCCTCTTCCCTACTTGGCAAAGAAATGGGGAGTAGTCATGCATACATGTCCTGCGTATCCCATCTGGGAACAAATTATTACTCACTGAGCTGCAAATTGGTTGCCATCACCCCTGTCCCTGTTCCCACAGAGCTTGCCTCCTGTCATTGACTCTGTTCCCCACCTGTGCTCCTGCTTCAGAAAATCCCACCAACCACCGCTCCCTGCTCATGCCTTAGCCATGGGTTAGTGTTGTGGCTCAGGACCAAAGCCCAGCTGGGCACTTTATAGTTCTTCATAGTGTGTCCCCATTGCAAACTAAATGTAGGGCCTCATGTGCTCCCCCTGAGATGAGCAGGACACCTGTCCCCTGCACTGCCACTCAGCTCATGCAAATCCATTCCTTCACACGTGAAACCAAGGATGTGTCGTGAAAATCAGCAGGATTGTGTGACTACCCAGGAGAGAGGCTAGGAGGCAAAGTATAGACTCAAAAGAGTTACTCATAAGTGTGAGGTGTTGCAGCCAAATTAGGGCAACACAACTGATATTTCATGCAGGGTTCTCACACCTTTCAAACGTTCAGGTCCAGCATGATTTAACTTGTCACTAACAGCCACACCACTGGTTATTAATCATAGTAAAACTTTCCAAAGCAGGTCTATTTTTGCAGCATTCTTGCTGCTTGCCTATTGATCCAGATGTCCCTAGAGTCAACCTTGCTAGAGTTACTTATCTGTACTGCCAGACGATACCTGGGGGGGATTTTCAAAGACATGTCAGAGGAGCTAGGATGCTGGTGTTCAAACACTTTATCCTCCACAAGCAGCTCTAACCTTACAAGAAGCAAAGTTACTTACTTCCAGGGCCGGGCTGTCCTTTTGTTTGACTTCAACATGAACAATACCCAAGTCACCAGTAAAATTTCACTACGTCGTGACATCACAGTGTATAATGTGAACTAATACGTACATTAACAAGTTAGCACACCTCCATGCTATAGAGACGGGCTGATACAATAGTAAGGAGGGGATGTTTTGCGCTCTCTCAGGCCCGCTGACACGCACCTGTGGCTACACAGCGGCCCCACGTTCGTGCCGGGCACTGCCCCCGCCGAGGCGCAGAGCACCCCTCGGGCCGCCTGCGGGCGAGCACCGCTACGTCCCGCAGCCCCCG